>ML248469.1:12459-26311 GCA_005239495.1 Nicotiana undulata | reverse complement strand
CCGAAATCCGAATCCGAAATATGCTAAATCCGATCCAATCCGATCCGTGCACAGCCCTAGTTGAATGGTCCTAGTTCAAGTTTTCAGATTGTCACTTTGCTATTCATATCAAGTTGTAACCAGAAGAATACTTTATCGAGAAAAGTAATTGGAACCTACAAATAAAAAAATCCGAACTTGAGTTCATGCTAAACCTTTAAATTATTTTTATAAGTAATTCTTATTAAGCATCGTATTTAAAATAATTAAAGGTATTTTAGTAAAGTTAGTAGTACAGTACAGTAAAATACAGTCAAATCAAACAATAAAAATATTATTTAACAATATCAAACGATACAGTCTATTCAAATATTGTATCCATCAAAACAATACAATACAGTATAATACGATACAGTACGATACATTATAAAATGACGGGGAATAGTAATCCAAACAGAGTGTAAGTATTAATAAAACAGACGACATCACATTAAACAAAACGGAAAAAATCACAAACCACAAACTTCGTTTGCAGATATGGCATGTTAGCTGCATACTCGAGAGAAATGTTTGAAATATCCTGAAATTTGAAACATAGTGATATAATTAATATGTAGATGTTTTTATATATCCTGAACATCCTAAACACTTTACATTTGAGAGGATTTTTTTTTTTTTTTTAACAAACATGACATAATTATATTAAAAACTACGTCATGTTTAGTACATCATTTCCATACTTTGTGTCACTTAGGACACATTAATTTTCTAGGCTTGCTAAAGCATTGCAAGCATTATAGTTTAGGTATTTAGCGAAAATATATTGTTCTTCTAGTTCGTTTCTTACAAAAGATTCAACATAACCGGGAGGTTGCACAAAAAGTTTCTTTCCCTTAGCTTGACTTCTTGCCTTCTTTGCCAATAGAAGAGCTACATTATTCCTTTGCCGGAAGTTGTGTTGGAGGATCACTTCCTTCTGTTGGTGCATTAACAACCTGCATTCATTCACATTGTCATCATATAGTCTATTACCATGCTGGATAGAGTAAATTACCTCCGTGGAGTCTGTTTCTATTTCAAGGGGGAATGAGACATCCTGGTAAATGCTTAAACATCTCTAGGTTATTCATTCAAACTTAATTCTTTAAACAATCTATATATATTTCTAAAGGAGGGACCTTAAGGAGATGTGGCATATTTTATTGATTAGAAAATGTATTTATCTATTATCTTAAATTTTTAGGAATTTAAACACAATCAACTCAATTATTAAAAACTTTTATAGAAAAAACCATTACAATTGAATTTAGAAAAGGCGTATCTTTCAAATTTTTGAAGAAACGTACCAAAACTTCACTTCAACCCAACAATATATTCTCTTCTTCAATCTTCCCCAACTATTTTGCAGCATCTCTATGAAATTGAACATTGCATCTCTATGAAATTGAACTTTGCAATGTTTCCTAATTTTCCTAATCTAGGACGTGTGCTGAAAGGGAAAGCGCATAAATTGAAACAGAGAACAAAAGTATACATTTTATTGGATATCCAAAAGGAACTAAATGAGGTTTATTTTATTGTCTAAAAGACAAAAAGGTAATTGTAAATTGTAATGACAAATGACAGATGTTTAGAAGAAGACTATTTAATGAACCATATTCCTAGAAATAAATTAGTTTTACACGAATTATGTAATGAAATAACTAAGACTCATCTCTGGAACGTATCCCGAAAGCCAGTATTGACATACCACTACATTATCATAGTGGGAGAAATTTCAATAGGCAGTAGAACGCATAAGAGCAATCGCTTAACATCTCACTACCCCAAAGTAGTGAGAGTAATGTTGAGCAACCTCAGATTATTGAGAAACCTGAAATTGTTTGTATAGACTGAACTTCAGGAAGAAGTTAATGATATCCTAGCACCGCATGGTGTGGAGGATAACATTGAGGCTTCAGTTCTGGAAAATGATGTTGTGATTCAACAACAAAACCCAATTGCACCTGTAGTAACTAGTCGTAGTCGGAGAATTATTGAAAAACCTCTTCGGTTTGTGCTCTCCCGAGAATCTTATGATAGAATCCCTGAAGAGCCTAATCGAGAACCTCTTAATTACGACGAAGCACTACAAGATACAGATGCTGATAAATGGGTTGTTGCTATGAAATCTGAAATGGAGTCCATGTACTCCAATCAAGTTTGGGATCTTGTAGAACGACCTATTGGAGTCACACCCATAGGTTGTAGATGGATCTATAAGATTGTAACGACCCGGCCAGTCATTTTGAGAGTATTAGTCTGATCCCCTATGTGGCTTCCAGAGGTTTGTTTTTGGTTTCGAAGTGAATTGGGACACTTAGTCCTTAAAACGAAAGCTTAAGTTTTAGGATTCAGACTGTAGTTAGAATTGTGTTAATACGGCTCCGGAATGGAATTTTGTTAGTTTCGTTAGCTCGATTGGGTGATTTTAGACTTAGAAGCGTGTCCGGATTGTGAATTGGAGGTCTGTAGCTAAATTAGGCTTGAAATGGCGAAAGTTGAATTTTTTGGAAGTTTGACCGGGAGTGGACTTTTTGATATCGGGGTCGGATTCTGATTCCAGATGTTGGAGTAGGTTTGTAATATCAATTATGACTTGTGTGCAAAATTTGAGGTCAATCGGACGCGATTTAATAGGTTTCGTCATCGGTTGTAGAAGTTTGAGATTTCAAAGTTCATTAAGTTTGGATTGGAGTGTGATTCGTATTTTTGTTGTTGTTTGATGTGATTTGAGGGATCGACTAAGTTCGTATGGTATTTTAGGACTTGTTGGTATGTTTGGTTGAGGTCTCGGGGGCCTCGGGTGGATTACGGATGGTTAACGAACGAGTTTTAGACTTGTTGAAATAACAAAAATTCTGAAACTTTCAATTGATGGTTTCCTCTTATGCGATCGCGCAATAGGGGGTGCGATCGAGTAAGATTTTCTGGGGGCAGTGGCAGTTTACCATATGCGTTTGCGAGTAAGGGTACATGATCACGTAATTGGTCATGCTATGCATTGCGAACGTGTGTGCGAGGCCGCGTTCGCGAATAGGAGGTAAGACATCAGTGAAGTTCATGTTATTAATCTTTGCGGTTTCATGAGGATGGACGCGATCGTGTAGATTTAAACAGTCACTGGTACGCGATCGCGAAAGTGGGATGCGTTCGCGTAGTATGTTTTTAAGCTATTTGAATTTTGTTCTACGCGATCGCATGGGAATTTCCGTGATCGCATAGTGTGAGCACTGGGCAGACTATAACATTTCAAAAACGAGGGTTTAGCCATTTTGATCAAAACTTGAGATAGAGAGCTCGGATTTGGACAAAATTTTGAGGGATTTCAGAGGGCATTGATAACTAGGGATTTTAGCTTACTATTTACTCTCTTTTGCTTAGGGTTTTGGGGGCAAAATGCGTTAAGGTATTCCCGAAAACCAACTCAAGGTGCTTACTTGCAGGTTTTGGATCAAAATGAGGCAAAGAGGCCAAAACAAACTTAAAAAGGAGCCAAACTTGCACGGGCCATGAACTCAACAGAAGCTCTGACAGAGCCACTTTTGCGCTGCAGCGTAGGCCTTTACAATACTGAGGGCGTCCGCAGAACTAAGTTCAGAGAGTTGGATTTTGGACTCATTTGGGACCGCTGAGAGCGTCAAAAAAGCGCGGCCGCGGCGGAAATTCCGCTGAGAGCGGTAATGGAAGATCACAGAGTTAGCAATTCGGGCCAAGAACAAGAACGCGATCACCGCCGAATTTTCGCGGTCGCGCTATTTTCTACCGCTGAGGCGATCTAAATTCCACTGGGAGCGGAAACAAGGTTCAGAGAGGTTCCATGAAGTCAAATTTTGAGGAAGCGCGGATCGCGCTTGTAATTGCGCGGCCATGTAAGTATATCCGTTGGGGAACCTATTTTTTCGCTGACAGCGGAACCTCCGTAGGGGATTTTCGTCCAGTAATTTCAGCTGTGTATAAATAGTTATTTTTCACATTTTTAGGTCATCAGATGTTTTTGTAGAGCTCGTGAACAGTAGCCTTTTTCCCTTTTGAGTAATTTTAGAGTAGCTTTAGCTCATAATCTTAGATTTTATCTTTGTATTCAACATTTATGGCTATAATTTCACCTACTCTTTTGATTTCTATCTTGATTATGAGTAGCTAGACCCATTAGCTAGGGTTGTTACCCAACCCTAGTGTGGTAATCTAATGAGTATTTAATTTTAAGGCTTTCTTGTTATTGGGTTAGTGATATTTAGCTTGTTTCATGCTTTATCTACTGAATTAGTGGTTGTAAACACTGATTCATGCATTTTTGACTAGGGTTATTCTTGAGAAAGATGACCCAAGTCTAGGTAAAATAGGCTAACAAGGAATTGGGGTGAATTCAAGAGATTGAGCCCCAATTAAGGGGTAGAACCTAGAGATAGTAATACCCGACTTGAGCCAATTTCACTTGCACTGTTGAAACACCCAATTAGGCTTGAGAAAGCCAATTCGGGCAAAGTCACCCGAACTACCGAGAGGTATAGGGTGAGTAATTAAGTGTGAGGTTATATCACGATCCCATATACAACAAGTTTGTCCTAATTTTTAGATCCCGTTAGATACTCGCCTAGGTGTAAGTCGCTTCCCTAGTGTCCTTTATAAATTGAGAAAACCCTTACCAAAAATATTATACTTAGCTTAATCTTAGTAATAGTTAGCAATACAACTAGTGTAGAATCAAACCCATCTATGATTATAAGAGTAATTAAGAACAAGATACATATCGTCGGATAGGAACCCAACTCCAATATTCTAACTCCATGTGGATATCAATCTCGATCCTATCGGGTAAAAGCTACATCCACCCTGCCTTTCCATTCTATAGTGGTGTAGGTAGGAGCCGATCACTTTTTGGCGCCGTTGACAAGGAGTTAAACGGTGTTGGCTATCTATTTGATTAGTTGTGTAGATTATTTTTCTTTCCTTCTATTTTTCTAACTTGTGTGTTTAATCGCTTTAGGTACAATGGTTGATACTCTTGGCAATTTTATACTGGGGGAGGAGGTAGAAGATAATGGAGATGATGAGGTGCATCTAGTACCTTAAGCTAATAGAAGAGGCCGCCAGGCCAATGAAAATATTCCAGGCCCTCCCCCACCTCCTCCAAGAGCATCTCCTCTGGTGCTTCCAAATGAAGGATATGACAGTGCGATTGTCCCACCCCGAATCCGGGCAGGCCATTTCCAAATTACGAATGTGATATTGACATTATTGGAGACACGAGGGTATTTCACGGGTGCTTCCCATCAGAATACTTATAAAACTTAAAGGGATTTGTGAATACCTGTTGGGGAAGCAAACAGACAAACGTGTCAGAGGATGCTTTGAGGCTTGGACTGTTCCCTTTTTCTCTTAGAGGGAGAGCATTGGATTGTCTTGAATGACTCCCCAACCATTCCATCTCTACGTGGGATGAGTTGGCGGACAAGTTTATTGCCAAGTTTTTCTCACCCGGACATATGGCAGCTTTAAGGGATGAAATCTTAGCATTCAAACAGGAACCAAATGAAACCCTCCATGAGATTTGGGAGAGATACAGAACAATAGTCAAGGAATTCCCCAATAATGACATGATAGAAGCTATGATTCAACAAACATTTTACCGGGGTATAAACACGACCAATCAATGTGTGGTGAACCAGTTAGATAGGGGAAATTTCATGAAGCTGTCTTATGATGAAGCCTGTGATATTCTTGATGAAATGGATGACACTTCTTCAGCGTGGAAAAGTCGGGCAAACGTTCCTCAAGGTGACCCGAATGTGATCAATCTTCATAAATAACTCCAAGACCATGGGCAAGCCATTGTTGAGTTAACGACAACTATGAATCAACTTGCCAAAGCACAACTTCAGCAAATCCAAGGACCAAAGCAAGTACATGCAATGGAAGGGGTCAATCTAATGGTCAACAGACGAAGACAACATGGCCAACAAATGCAAGGCAACAATGATCAAACTGAGCAAGGTGTGAGTGGATACAACAATGATGATTCATATAATGACCAGAGTGAGGATGTGATGTATGCAAACAACTACCAAGGGCAGCGGAACAATGATCCAAACCAACAATGGAGATCTCAAGGGAATAATCAGAATTGGAACAATCAAGGACAAGGAAACTGGAATAACAACAACTCAAGCAATTGGGGGAATACTAATCATAATTGGGGTGGAAACAACAATTGGAATGCAATAACAATAGCAATTGGGGTGGAAATGTCAATAGGGGGTCGGGCTTTCAAAGGCCCCCAATGTATCAACAACCCAACAATCATCCTCTGTATCAATCTCAAGGCTAGAGTTCGTCAAACAATGATAAGGTCCAGATCGAGAATATGTTCAAATAGATGATGGAGAGGACTGCCGATTTTGATGATCAAATTGCCTCCCACACTACCTCCATCCGCAATCGTGAAGTCTAAATAAGGAAAATATCGCAAGCATTGAACACTCGCCCTAAGGGGGCACTACCTAGTGACACGGTAGTAAACCCGAAGGGAAGGAACAATAACAATACTGGGCATGCAATGGTGGTGACCACAAGGAGTGGTCGAGGTGGTGATGCAAGTACCTCCAAGCAAAAGAAAGTTGTGTGTGATGATGATGAAATGCTAAATGATGATGTTCCTATAGTGGTTGAGAAAGTGAGTGAAGAGCAAGTGAATATTGAAGTGAGGATTGATATCAATGACAATGAGGAGGAATCACAAAATGACGTGAACCCGTCTAGGGAACATGTGATAGACATTCCAGAGCCGGTGGTGCCAAAAGCCAAGGCACCTTTGCCTAGGCCTCCTCCTTCTTATCCTCAAAGGCTGGAAAAACAGAAAAATGAAAATCAATTTAAGAAGTTCATAGAGATGATGAAGAGCTTGTCTATCAATGTGTCATTAGTGGAATCTCTTGAGCAAATGCCGGGATACACCAAGTTTATGGAAGGTTTGGTGACTAAAAACAGATCCATGGAATGTGAGACCATCAAAATGACCCACCAAGTTAGTGACATTGTGTACTCGATGGCTCACAAGCTTGAAGATCCCGGCGCATTTACAATCCTTTGTACTATTGGAAGTGCGGAATTTGCAAAGGCATTATGTGATTTGGGTGCTAGCATCAATTTGATGCCTTACTCTGTCTTCAAAACTTTGGGTATTGGTTAACCACGAGCAACTTCAATGAGACTACAAATGGCGGATAGAATAATGAAACGACCCCTTGGTATTTATTGATGATGTTCTTGTACGGGTCGACAAGTTTATCTTGCCTGCTGATTTTGTGATCCTCGATTGCGAGGTGGACTACGAGGTGCCTATAATCTAGGGAAGGTCGTTCCTAGCTACATGGAAGGCCTTGGTGGATGTTGAAGCTGGTGAACCTTTCGGGTGGGTGATGAAAAGGTTGTCTTCCACGTATGCAAGTCAATGAGGCAACCAAATAGTACCGAGGTTTGCTCTTTCGTGGATTTAGTGATAGAAGTGATAATTGATGATACAAGCTCAATGATCAATGTGGAAGATCCTATGGAAGCTGTTTTATTGAACCACGAGAATGATGTGACAGATGGCTTTATTGAATGTTCCAATGCATTGCAAGGTATGGGATCCTATTCTTATGGACCCCATAAGCTCTCCTTGGATTTGGAAAATTGGAAGACTCCACCGATAAAGCCCTCGATCGAGGAGCCACCAACCTTGGAGTTGAAGCCTCTCCCATCACACCTCAGGTATGAATTCTTGGGACTTTCTTCTTCATTACATGTTATACTTTCTACTTGCTTAACCCAAGTGCAGGTAAACTCCACTCTTGAAGTGCTCCAAAGGGGAAAAAAGGCAATTGGATGGACCTTACCTGATATTTGAGGCATAAGCCCCGCCTTTTGCATGCATAAAATTATTCTTGAAGATGGTGCAAAACCGTCCGTGGAACACCAACGAAGGTTGAACGAGGAAATGCAAGAGGTGGTAAAAAAGGAGATCATCAAATGGCTTGATGATGGGATTATCTATCCAATATCAGACAGTGCATGGACTTCACCGGTGCAGTGTGTTCTGAAAAAAAAAGGGTATGACTGTGGTGAAAAATGAAAAGAATGAGTTGATCCCAACTCGCACCGTGACTGGATGGAGGGTATGTATGGACTACATGAAGCTGAATAAGGTGACCCGAAAGTATCACTTTCCATTGCCATTTCTGGACCAGATGCTAGATAGACTTGCTGGGCGGGCCTTCTATTGTTTCTTGGATGGGTACTTAGGTTACAATCAGATTTTTATAGCCTCAAAAGATCAAGAGAAAACTACCTTCACCTGCCCGTACGGGACCTTTGCATTTTCTATAATGTCGTTCGGATTGTGTAATGCACCCGCTACATTTCAGTGGTGCATGATGGATATATTTACGGACATGGTGGAGGACTTCCTTGAAGTATTTAAGGATGATTTTAGTGTGGTTGATGATTCATTTGAAGAGTGTTTGCAAAATCTTGATAAGGTTCTAGCCCAATGTGAAGAGATAAATCTTGTGTTGAATTGAGAAAAATGTCATTTTATGGCCGAGGAGGGCATTGTCCTCGGCCATAAGATCTCAAAAGATGGAATTCAAGTGGACAAAGCTAATATAGAAGTGATCTCAAAGTTTCCCCCTCCGACTTCCGTCAAGGAGTTAGAAGTTTCCTTGGGCATGCGGGTTTCTACTGGAGGTTCATTAAAGACTTTTCCAAAGTGGTGAATCCCCTATGCAAGGTTTGAATTCAATGAAGAACTCATGAAGGCCTTTGAGTTATTGAAGTATAAATTAACAACCACTCCAATCATTACTGCACCAAATTGGATCTCTCCCTTTGAGCTTATGTGCGACTCAAGTGATGTTGCGGTATGAGCGGTCTTGGGGCAACGGGTGAACAAAATATTTTATCCCGTGTACTATGCAAGAAAAACTATGAACGATGCCCAAGTTAATTATACAGTCACAGAGAAAGAATTGTTGGCAATTGTATTCACAATGGAGAAATATAGGCCTTATCTCATGGACGCCAAAGTGATTGTTCACACCGATCACGCGGCGCTCCGGTATTTGATGACAAAGAAGGACTCTAAAGCTAGACTTATGAGATGGGTTTTGTCGCTTCAAGAATTTGACCTTGAGATTGTTGATAGGAAAGGAAGTGAAAATCAGGTTTCTGATCATTTGTCTCGTCTAGAAGAGCAAGGAAGGCCAAAAGATGGTATTGAAATTAATGATGCTTTCCCGGATGAGCAACTCCTCTCGGTTTCCATGAATGATATGCCTTGGTTTGCGGATATTGCCAATTTTCTTATTACCGGCATTGTCCTGTGTGAGCTCTCTTCTAACCAAAGGAAGAAACTCAAACGGGATAGTTTGGACTATTATTGGTATGATCCCTACTTGTTCAAGATATACAATGATGTAGTTATTCGCCGGTGTGTACAAGAGGAGGAGCAAATGAGCATACTTGATGCTTGTCATTCCTCTCCCTACGGTGGTCATCGCGGTGGGGCGAGGACAACTTCCAAAGTTCTGAGTTGTGGTTTTTATTGGCCAACCTTGTATAGAGATGCGAGTGAGCTTGTGAAGAGATGTGATGAGTGTTTGAGAGCAGGAGGAATATCAAAGAAGGATGAAATTCCCCTCACAACTATTCTTGAAGTTGACATATTTGATGTGTGGGGCATAGACTTCATGGGACCTTTTGTTAGTTCGTGTGGCAATACTTACATTCTTGTGGAGGTTGATTATGTCTCAAAGTGGGTCAAGGCCGTGGCTTTGCCCAATAATGAAGCTCGGAGTGTAGTAGCTTTTCTCAAGAAGAACATTTTCACACGGTCTGGAACGCCTCGGGCAATTATAAGTGATAGGGGTCTCATTTCTGCAATAGGGCATTTGATACTTTGCTTTCTAAATATGGTGTCAATCACAAAGTCTCTACTCCTTACCATCCTCAAGATAGTGGCCAAGTGGAGGTTTCAAATAGGGAAATCAAAAGCATTTTGTCCAAGATTGTGAATGCCAATAGAACGGATTGGTCAAGGAAGCTAGATGATGCGCTGGGCTTATAAGACTGCATTTAAGACTCTGATCGGTATGTCCCCGTACCGGTTGGTGTATGGTAAAGAATGTCACTTGCCGGTTGATCTAGAACACAAAGAATTATAAATCTTGAAGAGGTTAAATCTTGAGTGGGACATTGCAGCAAATCTCCGGGTTGAACATCTTAATGAGCTTGACGAATTACGGTTTCATGCCTATTCAAGCTCATCATTGTACAAGGAGAAGATGAAATACTTGCATGATAAATATGCCAAGAACAAGGAATTCAAAGAGGGTGATTTGGTCATTCTCTTCAACTCCCGGTTGCGTGTCTTTCCGGGCAAGCTAAAATCCAAAAGGAGTGATCCCTTTGAGGTAGTGCATGTAACACCTTTTGGTGCCCTTGACTTAAAGAACAAAAATGGTGAAATCTTCCGGGTGAATGGGCATCGTGTGAAGCATTACTTGGGAAAGTTTGAGGATAGCCACGTGGTGGCTTTGATAAAGTTCAACTGATGATGGTAACGTGCGTCGTGACGCGACGTTAAATCATGTGCTTCTTGGGAGGCAACCCAAGTGATTTCTTTCGTTTTTATTTTTTTCTTCTTAGATTAGGCTTTTTTTAACTGATTGGTTGCGAGATTTGTGTAGGAACTATTTGATGTGCAGTGTAGGACACATGCTGGAAAAAATTGCCTAAGTGAGCAATGAACCGCTGACAGCACTCAAAATTCCGCTGTCGGCGGTGACCTTTACGCGGGGGAAAAAATTGGAAGTGGAAGGGGACTTGTTGAGCACAAAATGTTGCTTCTCTGAAGTTTTTTCCGCATCCGCATTCAAAATTCTGCTGACACTGGTCGCGACCCTTTTTCCGCTGTCAGCGGTAGAGTTACAACATTAGTTCTTCAACTCGTGCAAAGCGCGGTAAGCGGTGGAATTCTGCTGCCGCGCCAGGTGAGGCGCTGTGGGTCCTAGGGTTTAGTATAAATAGAGTAGCCCTCATCATTTTACACTTTTATTACTCTACCATTTCACATCCCCCCTTTTACTGTTCATCATACTACTCCCGTGCATCTAAACTCCATCTCATCTAACAAGTTTACTTCCTACATCAAATCTAATTACTGGTATGTTCAATATCTTAGTTATAATTGTAGATTCTTCCTCTTTTGTTTACTTATTTTTAGTTTTTTCTTTCTAGTTAGGATTATTATGGACCTAAATCATAAGCAGGCTTAACCAAGTGATAAACGTGAATGGGTAATGGTTTTTGATGCCTAATGGGGTTTTGGGTGTTTAATTTTGCTTGATAATTTCCAAATTCTTTGTGAAATATAAACCCTAGTTCATGAACTATTGGTTAGTATCGTTCTTTTCAAATTCTGCTGCCGCGACCCAAATTCCGCGGTCATCGAATTGCTGCTTTGAAAACGTTTTGAACTCATAACTTTGTGTGTGAGCGGTTGAATTTCCGTTGTCAGCGGTCAACTTTCCACGGCCGCGGTTGTTTTTTCGCGGACAGTGGAATACAGGTTCAGAGAATTGTCATAAGGATTCTGCGGCCGCGTTCGTTTTTCCACTGACAGCAGTGGAACTTCCACGGCCGCGCCTAATTTTCTGCTATCAGCGGTGAGTATATTCAGAGGATGGGTAGTCTGATCCCCAACATTCCGCTACCGCGCCTCGTTTTTCACTGTCAGCGGTGGGCTGTCCACTGCAGCGGTTCTTTTTCCGCTGATAGTGATTGTATCTATTTCACCTTCTGCATCTTATGTCTGTTTATATCTAATGCTTCAATGATTACCAAATGCTAATGAGCTTTCACTGATTCTATTTGCAGACAATGGTTCGTTCTAGAGGAGGCCAAGAAAAACAACCCGCAAGGGGAGATTCCTCTTGGGGACGGGGTAGGAGCAAACAAAGAGCAGCACCCCTAGCCCTAAGAAGAGTAATTGGAAATAAGAAAACTCTTTGGAGGCCCACTCCAGATCCCTCGGAGTCAGGCGCTCACTCTCGAAAAATTTTGGAAGGGGAAGCTGGCCCAGCTCAAGAGGAGGCATAGTCCCAACCTCGGCGTCTTGTAAATGAGTCCACATCTACATCCGGCTCTTCGGATAGCTTTGGACTCAATGATTCTCCACCTCATCCGACCCCAGTACAATAGCTCCATCCACCACACCTGACCCAGTGGAGTTAGATAGTGATGATGATGTCTCAGATGATGGTAGGGGTGGTGATACTCAGACAGGGGGGTTAGTGAGGTCTCGGAATCCGGCAGTATGGCAAGACCGGTTCGTGAGCGAAAAATCCTATCACAAATTCAGAGAGTGGTGGCCTCTGAGGTCACTCACATTGGAGAGAGCTTTCATTAACAGGGACCTTCTACCCCATAACCCAAACGTAAAAAAGTAATTCAACGAGAGAATGGGGTGGAAGTTATTCACCAGCAGCTTGTCAGAGGTCAATGAATTTGTGGTCAAGGAGTTCTATGCCAATGTCGCCCACATCAAACAGGGCACATACCTGACCAAAGTTCGCAACAAGAAAGTTCTATTCAAAGGCTAAGATCTCAATGATTACGCATGTTTCAATGACGAAGATGAGACTCTTTATCTAGATAAGGTAGAGCTAAATGATTTAGCTCGCCCGTGGTTGGCCTCTGTGATTGCTATTCCCGGAACTACTCCAGCGTGGCTGACATCAGGGGTTCCTATCTTCAGGAACACTTTGAGTTTCGAGGCAAAGGGTTGGGCCACATTTGTATGCAGTAGGATTGACCCCACCACTCATGATATTGACATGCCTCTTCCCCGTGCTCTTATTGTGGGGGCAATTATGGCAGGGTTCCCGATCAATGTCGAGAATATCATGGCAAGGGTGATCAATAAGACGATCCAAAAGAATGAGCATTCATATCCCTTCCCAAACTTCCTTACTCTGTACTCCAGGACCAAGGAGTAAAGAGAAAGGATTATGACACAAAGGTGAATCCAAAGTTGCCCTTTTCCTGGTACACTTTGAAAGGCCCGGACAACCCCAAGGCCAAGAGCAAAGCCACTGCCATGCCACTGCCTCCCTCCGGACCATCTACCTCAATTCCTACTTCAGTTCCTTCCTCTTCAGAATACCCTCAGACTGCTCTGAGGGTAAACCATACACTAGCCGATACCAGCAAATTGCTGCAAGTAGCTTCATCAAAGCTATCTGCTCTCTCCACTGCCGAAGCAGCCCAGTCAGCCCCAACCCAGATCCAGTTGCCTCCATCATTGGAGGAAACTTTGAAGATCTTAGTTGAAAACCAAAAGAAGATCCAAGATTCCATGGGCGCGCATGAGAAGGAAATCAAGTCCTTGGGTAAGGCGGTTAAGAAGATGAAGAAGATCCAGGATGAGCTGAAGAAGGAAGTGGCCAAGCTCACGACAACGGGTGATATCCCCCTTGATCTACTCATCGGAGTTCCTGCCTTGTAGCTCAGACAGCGCAACCATCGTAGATGCCAGAGCAGGAGGCTACTAGTACGCCAGTGAGGAGAGGAGTGATCCCCCAGACTGAGGATATGGAGATCCAGCTGGAGGAGCTCGAGGGAGATGCATCTACCCAGCCCCAGGACCTTGCCATTGTCCCTTCCATCTACCCTGCTAGTGATCCAGTCCTATGCAGACAAAAGCACCATAGGGAGTTCTCTTTTTCTCTCTACCCTTTCCTCTGCTCTATTTTTGCATTTAGCATTGAGGGCAATGCTAATTTTTATTTGG
>ML248469.1:0-12269 GCA_005239495.1 Nicotiana undulata | reverse complement strand
TTTTTTTTTTTGTTATTATTAGGGGGGGATTTTTATTTTTTTGTGGGGGGGGGGGGGGGGGGGTGGCCTCATTTGGTGATGTGGATATTTGAATATTTTTGGTCTGTAATAACTCTCAACACTATTTTCCTTATCTTTATTTGAATTCCTCGTACTTTAGTTACATACTTCTTTTCATCTTTGGTATGTATATAAAGTTTCCTTTTCATGTATATATTCATTCCCCTGTTATGTATATTCGTCTTAACCCCCTATTGTACATATTCTTTTTTTTAACTTTCCGTATTTTTTACTTTATAACTTCTTTTATAATTTTCCTTTATAGTTTAGCTTCTTATTTTCTTTAGTAGCTTCTTTTTGAACTTATAGCTTCTTTTTACTTTTTCATGATCAATAAGCCTTTGGTTTTCTTAATGCCACGGTTCTTTCCAAGGGTGGAATTTGTGTGAACCATGTGTCTTCTCCCTACGATGGATGACGTGACGACCTTCTTAAGGGATTGAGTCTGTTTTTTTTTTTCCTTTTATTTGGTAGTAATGAATAAATGTGACCCAAGTAAGCTTCATTTGGCACCAACAGATTTACCTTTGACCTCATGGTTAGAGACAAGTTGTAGACAAGCCTAGCTATAGTTGTGACCCTTAGAATCTTGAGTTGTCTAAAACTGTCATCAAGTGGTGTTTGTAGCCATATGTGAGTTTTCAATCTAAGCTAAGGTTGTTTTGGGACCTCGACTCTATTCTCTTTAACAATCCTGTGGCTTGAGAGGTGAGGTTTTGAATTGCAATTCCAAGTGTTGTGCCAACAAGACTAGAACTTGCCCCAAATGTTTTTCTAGGCAAAATTCTAAGTGTAGCTCGACTTGAGAAGTGATTATAGGCTCTCCTTGGTCCCCTCTTGAATTTGAAGACTTACATAGCCTACCATTATAATATCCTTAGTCAACCCCTTTGAGCCTAAGCCTTTTTGTTGAATAACTGCATTACAAGACTTCATCTGTTCTATAATGACCCTCTTTCGGCACCCAATCTTTCCTAAGCATTCATGATGAACAATAGTAAAAAACATAAGTTTGGGGAGAGACAAGGAAATTCAAAGTGATGAAAGGTTCCAAGAACAAAAATAATTGATAAAAAGGAAAGGCAAATAAAAGGATGAAAAGCCAAAAAGAAACAGGTCAAAAAGAAAAGTAAAGTTTGAAAGTGTAACGACCCGACCAGTCGTTTTGCGTTATAGGACCCTGTTCCCCTGAATGAGACTTCCCGTAGTGGCTTTTTATGATTTATGACCTGTGGGGACAGGTGGTTCGGGATTCACAAGAGTTTAGAGTAGTATAGGAACACTTAGTTCCTAAAGGTTGGCCTTTACGGCCAACTTTGACTTCGGTCAACGTTTTAAATAAACGACCTTGGAATCGAGTTTCGAGAGTTCCGGTGGCTTCGTCTGATAGTTTCAAACTTGTGCGTATGTTCGGAATGGGTTTTGGATAACCCGGGAGTGTTTCGGCGCCTAATAGCAAAAATAGAGTTTCCTTAAGTTCGAATTGAGGTTTGGAATGTGTTTTTGTGATATCAAGGTTCGAACGGAATTTCGAGACTGGGAATAGTTCCGTTAGGTCATTTAGGACTTGCTTGCAAAATTTGGTGTCATTCTGAGTTGTATAGGTCGGTTCGGCGCATTGTTAGCGAATCCAAGAACTTAAAGTTCTTAAGTTTGATTTTAGGGATTTTGAGGTGTGATTTTGAGTTTTAGTGTTGTTTTGGGTGTTCCAAAGGCTCGAGCGAATATGTGTTATGATTTGGGACTTTTAGGTATATTTGGATAGGAGCTCGGGTTGGCCTAGATGCCGTTCGGGCACCAAACGAGGCCAAAAACTAGCAGCTATTACTGCTGGTGCACCAGATCTGGTGTAACAGCATGTGTGGTTGACCAGTCGCAGGTGCGAGACATGTAAAGGCAATTTAGTACATTATGTGCTAGTGAAATTGGACATGTAAAGGTAATTACAAATTTATATTTGATATTTCACGTCTTTGTGATTTCTACGACTATTATTCCTGCCTAGCCATTATTTAATTATATTATTTAATTTTGACCCTAGTAAGTATCACGTCTACCTCTCGTCACTACTTCTTCGAGATTAGACGAGATACTCACTGGGTACATATTTGTTTATTTACTCATGCTACACTTCTGTACTTAATTGTACAGGTTCTGAGGCAGGTGCATCTGGGTATTCGTCTGGAGTTCGTCCCTGACCTATAGTTGGTGTGGACTTCTCGGTGAGCTGTTTTCTTTGACGCTATCCCTGGCAGCACCTTGGAGTTCCTCTTTTCTTTTGCTATTTCTGTTCAGTTTTCATCGGACAGTAGGGCTGACTTGTACTTTCTTTTGGATACTCGTTTCTATTAGATGCCCGTAGACTCGTGATGCCAGTTCCTGGCACGCCCACGTAGTGGATATTATATTCTTTTGGGTTGTAATTATCGGTGGTGACTAATTTAGTTATTTTTCTCTTTATGGTTATTTAAATCACTTGTTTATGTTGTAATTAAGTTCTAAAATTTCACAAGTATTGGAAAAATGTTTGATAAATTAAAAAGGAGGATCACTAGCAATTAAGGTTGGCTTGCCCGACATTGGAGTCGGGCGTCATCGCGACATAAATTAGGATTTTGGTCGTGACAACATGGTATCAGAGCTCTAGGTTCACATAGGTCTCACAAGTCACGGGCAAACCCTTTAGAGTCTTGCGGATCAGTACAGAGACGTCTGTACTTATCTTCGGGAGGCTATAGGGTGTTAGGAAACCTCTCTTTGTTCATATTCTATCGTGCAGTCGATGGTATACTAAATCTCACTCTTCTATTCTCTCACAGATGGTGAGGACGCGCGCAGCTGACGTTCCAGACCCGGGAGATGCCGCTACCCCTACCGTCCGAGGCCGTGGCAGAGGTCGCGGAAGGGCACCAAATCGAGGTAGGGTACGAGGGCGTCCCAGTGTTGTTCCATTAGTACCCTAGAGGATCCGGTAGAGGATCCCACTATTGAGGAGCAAGGCGAGGTGCCCCCAGCAGATCCAGCTCCGATGGACTTCATGACTGCACCGGGCTTCCAGGAGGTCATGAGCCGTATGATGCGGTTCATGGACATTGTGACTCAGGCTGGTTTATTTTCAGCGGATCCTGCCACATCTCAGGCGGGAGGGGGAGTCCATACCCCTACTGCCCAGGCCACAGGACATGCAGCAGTAGTATATCAGACCCCGGGTACACTGCCCGTGGGTGGAGCCCAGCCTGTAGTAACAACACCTGAGCTCAGACCAGCTACGGACGGTGATCCGCATAAGTTATTGGATATATAGAGTAGATTGCACCCTCCTGTCTTCGGGGGTGAGCGGGGCGAGTATGCCAGGACTTCATTGATAGGTGCAGGGACAGACTACACAAAATGAGGATATTGGACTCCCATGGAGTCGACTTCACTACTTTTCAGTTAGAGGGAAGGGCCCGCAGATGGTGGCAGTCTTATATCCTTGGTAGACCGGCAGGTTCCCCTTCCATCACTTGGGAGCAGTTCACTCAGTTGTTCCTGGACAAATATATTCCACCCTCCGAGAGGGAAGAGTTGCGGTATCAGTTTGAGCAGCTAGAGCAGGGATAGATGTCAGTGACAGACTACGAGGCCAGGTTTTCTAAGTTGTCTCGTCATGCCCTGTTGATACTTCCTACTGATGCTGAGAGAGTGCGGAGATTTGTAGCTAGGCTACACTCAAGTATTAGGGCCAACATGGCCCGAGAGGTGGAGATGGGGACTCCCTATCAGCTTGTGTTTGAGATAGCTCGTCGGATTGAGGGTTATCGATCGAGGGGCAGAGAGCAGGGTCAGCCAGACAAGAGAGCTAGATTTTCTGGAGATTTCAGAGGTGCCCCGGCCAGGGGTAGAGGTCAGTTCGGTAGAGGCCAGCCTAGCAGGCCTTAATATTAAGATCCTTCACCACCTCCCCGTGGTGCACCAGTGAGGCCTTATTTCAGCGCCATACCGGAGAGTTCCTATCGTCCACCAGCCATCCAGGGTTCCTCCGACGGGTATTCCGATCATCAGGGGTCTTCTAGTCCTTACTTCAGTGCCATGCCAGAGAGTCCTCACCGTCCCCCAGCTATCCAGGGTTCTTCGTCTTCAGGGAAGCAGGTTATGGTACCGAGGAGATGTTATGAGTGTGGGGATTCAAGCCATGTGAGGAGGACTTGTCTCAGGCTATGGGGCAAGGCCGTTCAGAAGAGTTATCAACCTACATTCTTATCACCAGCACCCTCTCCACCCAAAGGTAGAGGACATGCATGTAGAGGTCGTCCTAGAGGTGGAGGCCAGGAAGGGGGAGCTCAACAAGCTCCTATTCATTCCAGCGGAGGTCAGTCTTCCACTGCACCAGCCAAATTCTATGATATTCCGGCCCGATCAGATGCAGTGGCCTCAGATGCCGTGATCACATATACTATTTCAGTATATGGTAGAGAGGCATCAGTGTTATTTGATCTAGGATCCACTTATTCATATGTATCAGCCTTATTTGCTTGCTTCCTGGATATTCCTCGCGAGTCCTTGGGTACTCCTACTTATGTGTCCACTCCCGTGGTTGATTTTGTGGTGGTAGACCGGATTTATTGGTCTTGTGTGATTACATTTTGTGGGTTCGAGACTAGAGAGGATCTCCTATTGCTCTATATGGTTGATTTCGAGATTATCCTGGGCATGGATTGGCTATCTCCCTATCATGCCATCTTATGTTGCCATGCCAAAACGGTTACCCTAGCCATGCCTGAGTTGCCTAAGATGGAGTGGAAGGGTTCTTTGGTTAGTGCATCCAGTCGAGTTATTTCCTTTCTGAAGGCTCGACATATGGTCGAGAAAGGTTGTCTGGCGTATCTTGCTTATGTGCGGGACACCATCGCCGAGTCTCCGACGATTGATTTAGTGCCAGCAGTTTGAGAGTTTGCTGATGTTTTTCCTTCAGACCTTCCAGGCATGCCTCCGGATCGCGATATAGATTTCTGTATTGATTTATCCCCAGGCACCCAGCTTATTTCCATTCCCCCGTACCGTATGGCTCCTAAAGAGTTGAAGGAGTTGAAGGAGAAGCTTGAGGAGTTGTTGGCTAAGGGGTTTATCAGGCCGAGTGTGTCGCCGTGGGGGTGCTCTAGTGTTGTTTGTGAAGAAGAAAGATGGGTCCATGCGGATGTGTATTGACTACCGCCAGCTGAATAAGTATCCATTGTCGTTCATCAATGATTTGTTTGACCAGTTGTAGGGTGCTCGGGTGTTTTCTAAGATCGACTTGAGATCGGGGTACCACCAGTTGAAGATTCGGGACTCGGACGTTTCGAAGACTACTTTTCCTACGAGATATGGCCATTATAAGTTCCTGGTGATGTCCTTTGGCTTGACTAATGCACCAACAACATTTATGGACTTGATGAACAGGGTGTTCATGCCGTATATTGATTCTTTTGTCATTGTCTTTATTGATGACATTCTGATTTACTCACGTAGCCTAGGCGAGCACGAGCAGCATCTGAGAGTTGTGCTCCAGACTTTGCGAGAACAGAAGCTATATGCTAAGTTCTCCAAGTGTGAGTTTTGGTTGGATTCCGTAGCATTCTTGGGGCATGTGGTATCCAGAGAGGGTATCACAGTTGATCCTAAGAAGATTGAGGCAGTTTAGAGTTGGCCGCGTCCTACTTCAACTACAGAGATCAGAAGCTTTTTGGGCCTAGCAGGATACTACCGGCGATTTGTGGAGGGATTTTCTTCCATTGTAGTCCCATTGACTAGATTGACTCAGAAGAATGCCCCGTTTCGATGGTCCGACGAGTGTGAGGCGAGCTTTCAAAAGTTCAAGACAATATTTACCTCAACACCAGTTTTGATATTTCCTTTCGGTTCTGGGATGTATACAGTATATTGTGACGCTTCACGCGTTGGTTTGGGGTGTGTGCTGATGCAGGAGGGGAGAGTTATTGATTATGCTTCGCGCCAGCTAAAGGTTCATGAGAAGAATTACCCTGTGCACGACTTGGAGTTGGCGGCGTTTGTTCATGCTCTTAAGATTTGGAGGCACTACCTATATGGGGTGTCCTATGAGGTTTATACAGATCACCGTAGCTTACAACACTTGTTCAAGCAGAGGGATCTTAATTTGAGGCAGCGCAGGTGGCTTGAGTTGTTGAAGGATTATGATATCACCATTCTTTATCATCCGGGCAAGGCAAATGTGGTAGCAGATGCCTTGAGCAGGAAGGCAGAGAGTATGGGTAGTTTGGCTTATATTGTAGCAGAGGAGACACCCCTAGCCTTGGACATTCAGTCCTTGGCTAATCGCCTGGTGACATTAGACCTTTCAAAGCCTCGCCGAGTTCTTGCACATGTGGTTGCTCAGTCTTCGTTATTGGGGAATATTAAGGCCCGGCAGTTTGATGACCCGTGTTTGGTAGAGCTGCGGGAGACAGTGGTCTAGGGTGGTGCCAAGGAGATTACTATGGGTGAGGATGGTGTTTTGAGACTTCAGGGCCATTTGTGTGTCCCTAATGTTGATGTCTTGAGGGAGAGGATTCTAGAGGAGGCTCACAGTTCACAATATTCTGTTCATCCTGGTGCTACGAAGATGTATCGTGACTTGAAGAAGCATTTCTGGTGGAGGCAGGTGAAGAAGGACATAGTGGAGTATGTGGCTCGATGTCTTAATTGCCAGCAGGTTAAGTATGAGCACCAGAGGTCTGGAGGCCTACTTCAGCAGATGCCCATTTCTGAGTGGAAGTGGGAGCGCATCACTATGGACTTCATGGTTGGGTTGCCTCGGAATTTGCGGAAGGTTGATGCGGTTTGGGTCATAGTGGATAGGTTTACTAAATCGGCGCATTTCATTCCAGTGGCTACTACTTACACTTATGAGAGGTTAGCCCAGATCTACATTCGGGAGATAGTCCGGTTGCACGGTGTGCCGGTGTCCATTGTATCAGATCGAGGTCCTCAGTTCACCTCGCACTTTTGGAGAGCATTGCATAGTGAGATGGGTACCCAGATAGATCTCAGCACAACATTTCACCCTCAGACTGATGGTAAGTCGGAGCGGACAATTTAGATATTAGAGGACATGCTCAGGGCATGTGTGATTGATTTCGGAGGTCAGTGGGACCAGTTCTTGTCTTTGGCCGAGTTTTTTTACAATAATAGTTATCAATCCAGCATCGAGATGGCTCCATTTGAGGCTTTGTATGGTCGGAGATGTCGTTCTCCTATAGGGTGGTTTGAGCCTGGCGAGGCTAAGTTATATGGCACCGACCTGGTGAGGGATGCTTTGGAGAAAGTGAAGTTGATTCAGGAGAGGCTCCGCACAGCACAGTCTAGACAGAAGAGTTACGAGGATCAGAAGGCGCGTGACATATCATTTATGGAGGGAGACAAGGTTATGTTGAAGGTCTCGCCGATGAAGGGTATTATGAGATTCGGGAAGAAGGGCAAGTTGAGCCCAAGGTTTGTAGGTCCTTTTGAGGTATTGAGGCAGATCAGAGAGGTTTCATATGAGCTTGCTTTACCTCCCAGTTTATCAGGAGTTCACCCGATCTTTTATGTATCTATGCTCCGGAGGTACCACGCCGACTTCTCTCACGTGGTTGATTTCAGCACCATACAGTTGGATGAGAGGTTGAGCTATGAGGAGGATCTAGTTGCTATTATTGACAGGCAGGACCGCCAGTTGAGATCCAAGAGAGTTTCTGCCGTAAAGGTCCATTGGAGGGGCCAACCAGTCGAGGAGGCGACTTAGGAGTCCGAGGAGGACATGCAGAGAAGATATCCGCACTTATTCAGCACTCCATGCATGATTCTAGACCAATTTGAGAACGAACATTCGTTTAAGAGGTGGAGAATGTAACGACTCGACCGGTCATTTTGCATCATAGGACCCCGTTCCCTTGAATGAGACTTCACGTAGTGGCTTTTTATGATTTATGGCCTGTGGGGACGGGTGGTTCGGGATTCAGAAGAGTTTAGAGTAGTATAGGTACACTTAGTTCCTTAAGATTGGCCTTTAAGGCCAAGTTTGACTTCGGTCAACATTTTGAGTAAACGACCTAGAGTTTCGATAGTTCCGGTAGCTTTGTATGATAATTTCAGACTTGTGCGTATGTCCGGAATGGGTTTTGGATAACCCGAAAGCGTTTCGGTGCCTAATAGAAAAAATAGAGTTTCCTTAAGTTCGAATTGAGATTTGGAACGTGTTTTTGTGATATCGAGGTTCGAATGGAATTCCGAGATCGGGAATAGTTTCGTTATGTCATTTATGACTTTCTTGCAAAATTTGGTGTCATTCCAAGAAGTATAGGTCGGTTCGGCGCATTTTTAGCGAATTCAAGAACTTACTGTTCTTAAGTTTAATTTTAGAGGTTTTGAGGTGTGATTTTGAGTTTTAGCGTTATTTTGGGTGTTCCGAAGGCTTGAGCGAGTCCATGTTATGATTTGGGACTTGTTGGTATATTTGGACGGGGGCTCGGGTGGGCTCAGGTGCCGTTCGGGCACCAAATGAGGCCAAAAACCAGCAGCTATAACTGCCGGTGCACCACATTTGGTGTAACCGCAGGTGCGATTGACCAGTCGCAGGTGCGAGACCGCTCCTGCGGTCTAGGCCTCACAGGTGCAGCCTCGGGTGAGGCTTCCATTCCTCGCAGGTGCGGACCATATTCCGCAGGAGCGAAGTCGCATGTTCGAGCTCCTCTCTGCAGATGCGAGCCCAGGCCCTCTTGTCCAATTCCGCAGGTGCGAGGCCCCTTCTCGCAGATGTGAGACCGCATCTGTGGTCCTTGAGTCGCAGGTGCAGAATCCCTGTAGGCAGAGAGGTATTTTAAGTACGGTAAAACCTCATTTTTTGAACATTTCACCTTCTTCTTTGGGCGATTTTTAGCATGCAAAAGGGACCAACGACCTAGCTACTAAAAGTTCCGAGTCCTTTGGAGACGAGTTTGGAGTTTCGGACGCGTTCTTGACCTGGAGAGTAGGCTCGGCATGAGGTGAGTCTCCTTTATAACCTTGTAAGAGGGAATTGTCCCCATAGGTGATTATAGATAATTGCATGTCCTTATTTGCGTGGGCTACGCACTCACGAAGTGACGAGCGTCCGTGCGTAGCTACTATCATGTTATGTTGGGTAGTTTTAGGATTCACAAGCATGTTTTTATGTTCCTTATATGTGACCTTAAATGTATTTTGAGTTCCTTAGTATCCTTGAATTGGTATGAAAATATTAGGAAGTTACATTCAAATTTACATTGCTTAATTCTTGTCTTCAAGCATAAACTCTGTTGATAATTCTGTGTATGTATACGGGCACCCGCGTCGCATGTATGATCCGCGAGCGGGATAGCCCTATCATTATGTCAACCACGTCACATGTTCGATTCGCGAGCGGGGTAATAAATGCATCTATGGTTCAAGCCGTTCGACCCTCGGCAGTGCACATTTAGTTTCGCGACGCTTCGGCCGTACGCTCTCGGCATACTATGTGCTATATATATTTTTGACTGGTAGTTTTGTGAAACTTGTATAAACTGATTCATGTGAAAAGGAAATTTAGTACATTATGTGCTAGTGAAATTGGACATGTAAAGGTAATTACAAATTTATATTTGATACTTCACGTCTTTGTGATTTCTACGACTGCTATTCCTGCCTAGCCTTTATTTAATTATATTATTTAATTTTGACCCTAGTAAGTATCATGTCTACCTCTCGTCACTACTTCTTCGAGATTAGACGGGATACTCACTGGGTACATATTTGTTTATGTACTCATGCTAGGCATATGTACTTAATTGTACAGGTGTTGAGGCAGGTGCATCTGGGTATTCGTCCGGAGTTTGTCCCTGACCTATAGTTGGTGTGCACTTCTCGGTGAGTTGTTTTCCTTGACGCTATCTCTGGCAGCACCTTGGAGTTCCTCTTTTCTTTTGCTATGTCTGTTCATTTTTCATCAGACAGTAGGGCTGACTTATACTTTCTTTTGGATACTCGTTTCTATTAGATGCCCGTAGACTCGTGACGCCAGTTCCTGGCACACCCACATAGTGGATATTATATTCTTTTGGGTTGTAATTATCGGTGGTGACTAATTTAGTTATTTTTGTCTTTATGGTTGTTTAAATCACTTGTTTATGTCGTAATTGTGAATACCTAATTTTTGCACCATTTTAACATCTCCTACATTCATTAGTGTTTTGTTATTTTAATTATTTTTCTCGATTCTCGTGTCTTTAATAGCATATTTTCTATCATAAAATACCAAAAAATAATATATATATATATATATATATATATATATATATATATATATATATATATATATATATATATAGTTCTTTCTTCATTTGTGCATTTTAGGAATTAAATTACTGATTCGATTGGTGAATTAATCTAGTTAATTGATCATATGGATAAGTTGTTTAATTAATTTGTTTGTTTGATTAAGTTTAGTTTAATAAGTAGGATTAAGGAATAAATTGGGTCAAATTTGAAAGATAAAGTGGCAAAGAGTGCAAGACAATGGGCTGCCATGAGAGGATTTAAAACGACGTAGTTTCAGACAAAACTACGTCGTTTTGGTTAAGTAAATGAAAATCAATCATGACCATTCTTTCATCTTAATCTAATGGTCAAAATTTATCCCTAACTAAAATATAAAAGCTAAAAATCAGATTTTTTCCTTCTTTTTTTTTTCAAACCCTAATACACCTTTCACTCTCTTCTCTCTCTCATTCCCTCTCCCCTTACTCCGCCTGCCGCCGCCCACTGCCGGCGGCCGGCGTCCAAACCACCCCCAAATTTCACCATTTCTTCCTCTCAACCTCCTCTCCATGAATCCAAACCCTAAATCCCTGAAATCCTCACCAATCTCCACGAATCTAGGAAAATCTGAAACCCTAGCCGCCCATTTTCCCCCAAATTCATGAAATTATAGATCTCCCCACACTACAATGCCTACATAAATGGGTAGAGCTCTTCAAGACCTACTTATCGATGTCAATTTCACCCCGAAAATCCAGCGATGAAATTCCGGCGACCGCGCTGCCACCACCTGCCGCCGCCAGCCACTGCCGTGCCTCAACCCTCACTGATGACCCCTGACCTCGCTGCCATTGCCTTTCATTTCTCCCATCACATTGGCTCGGGCGAGTTTTTGTTGTCGATTTTTATCGAAACTAGCTGTTTCGATAAAAATCAACAATAGAAGCTTGCTCGAGTTGTACCACTATCCCGCTATGTCCCGCTGCCTAAAAGCCGCTACGCCACCATTGTTCGGACACGAAAATTGGGTAAACTCGAGCCTTAATGCTTTCCTCCATGTTTAAAATTTTCTGTTTTCTTGTCGTTTGCTTGTAGTTATGTTACAGTTGATCTGCGATAGTGATTCATGTTTGTTTCGTCGATCATCAATGTTAGTCGTTGCTTAATATTTTTGAATCACGTATTAGTTAGTCCTTTACTCAGTCATTACGTTTTGTTTAGTAAATCAGTATTGTTAATCACTTGTGAAATCCGATTAACTATTTGTAATTGGCGAAGCTCGTTGATTTTCTGGTTTCGCGATTAATTTTGGCGTTTTTCCCTAGTTTGAAATCTGTTAGTGATTAGTTCATGTTTAGTCTCATTTTTTGATTTCGTATTTCAGTCAAGTCGATAGTTGTTTCACTGCAACTTGTATCCTGCGTCGCCTTAAATTGTTAAGTTCTGATTTCACATTTTATTATTATTTCTAGTTTTGTCTATGGCCTTAACTACATGTTTGTTTGTTTGTTTGTTTGAAGTCATTAGTTTCTTTTTTAGTTTAACGGTTCGATTCTAGTTATCTGATTTTGCACCTTCTAGTTTGGAGCAATAGTTTAGTTTGATATAGGTTTGTGAGGATAGTAGAAGGTACTTGTGTGTAGGACCTTTGTTTGGTTGCTTTTACTGTTCGGGGACTGTTTTGGAGTACAATACTCCAAATTTCTGTCCACATTTGGTAAGAAAAACTGTTCATTGGGCAGATTTTTGGTTTTGGACAGATTTTTGGCCAACAAAATCTGCCCCAAAATTCTTTTTCTCATATATAAAGAGGAGGTCTTTACACTCTATAGATATACTTCCATACATCTTGAAAATTGCTTGAAGACACATATTAAAAAAAAATCAGCAACTACATCACTCTTTAGTAAGCTGAAATGGTGAGCTTTGTGAGTAAA
>ML248466.1:0-11514 GCA_005239495.1 Nicotiana undulata | reverse complement strand
TATTCTATTCATCCGGGTGCGACAAAAATGTACCGTGATTTGAAGCAGCACTACTGGTGGAGGAGGATGAAGAAAGACATAGTGCAGTTTGTGGCTAGGTGTCTCAATTGTCAGCAGGTCCAGTACGAGCACAAGAGACCAGGAGGCTTGTTTCAGCAGATGCCCATTCCTGAGTGGAAATGGGAGCGCATCATCATGGGCTTTGTTATTGGGTTGCCTCGGACTTTGCGGAAGGTTGACGCGGTTTGGGTCATTGTGGATAGGTTGACCAAATCGGCGCATTTCATTCCTGTGGCTACTACTTATTCTACGGAGAGGCTGGCTCAGATTTGTGTTCGGGAGATAGTCCGGTTGCACGGTGTGCCGGTGTCCATTATATCAGATCGAGGTCCTCAGTTCACCTCGCACTTTTGGAGAGCATTGCACAGTGAGATGGGCACTCAGATAGATCTCAGCTCAGCATTTCACCCTCAGACTGATGGTCAGTCGGAGCGTACAGTTCAGATTTTGGAGGATATGCTCAGGGCTTGTGTGATTGATTTTGGCGGTCAATGGGACCAGTTCTTGCCTTTGGCAGAGTTTGCATACAATAACAATTATTAGTCCAGCATTGAGATTGCTCCATTCGAGGCTTTATATGGTCGGCGATGTTGTTCTCTGATTGGGTGGTTTGAGCCTGGCGAGGCCAAGCTATATGGTACAGATCTTGTGAGAAATGCCTTGGAAAAGGTGAAGATTATTCAGGAAAGGCTCCGTACAGCTCAGTCCAGACAGAAGAGTTACGCGGATCAGAGGGCGTGATGTAGCATTTATGGAGGGAGATAAGGTTATGTTGAAGGTTTCGCCGATGAAGGACGTTATCAGATTCGAGAAGAGGGGCAAGCTAAGCCCCAGGTTTATAGGCCCTTTCGAGGTGTTGAGGCGAGTCGAAGAGTTTGCTTATGAGCTCGCTCTACCTCCTGCCTTATCGAGAGTTCANGAAGTTGGGCTTCGAGGAGGAGCCGATCGCTATTATTGATAGGCAGGACCGCCAGTTGAGGTCTAAGAGAATTTCTGCCGTAAAGGTCCAGTGGAGGGGCCAGGGGTCATCTTATGTACATCTAACTTGGACTGTGTTCCGAGGCCCGAAAGCCTCCATTAATCTCACCTCGATGTGCGTGCGCAGCCCGAGCGCGTAGCCGGGAAGCCTTTATGTGAAAAACTTGATTAAGAGTTAAATTTGTGGTAATTAAATTGAATAAAGTTGACTTTGGTCAACATTTTTGGTAAACGGACCCGAATCAGTGATCCGACTGTTCCGGAAGGTCCGTAGGAAAATATGGGACTTGGGCGTATGCCCGGAATCAAATTTCGAGGACCCAAGTCCGAGAAATGAATTTTTAAAGAAAATTGTTTTATTAAAATATTAAAGGCTTATCAAAATGAACCTTGACGTGAAACCTATGTTGCCGGGCTCGTATTATGATTTCTGAGTCGGAACAGGTTCAATATGTGTTATATAAGTTATCTGTGAAATTTGGTGTAAAACGGACTTGATTTGATTGGTTTCAGATAAAATGAGGAAAATTGGAGTTAATGAAGTTTTGAGAAATCTCATAGAATTTGAAATTTGGTTTGGAATGTGATTTTATGTTCCCGAGGTCCGATTGAAATTCCGAGACCGGGAATAGTTCGGTTGTGTCATATATAACTTGTCTGCAAATTTTGAAGTCATTCCGAGTAGTTAAGGCCGGTTCGGCGCGTTGAAGTGAATTCTAGAATTTCAAAGTTCTTAAGTTTGATTAATTTGGTTTTGGGTTTTGATTTCGAGTTCCGTTGTTGTTTTTCATGTTCCGAGAGTTTGAGCGAGTCTGTATCACGAATGAAGACTTACCGGTGCTTTTGGATGGGGTCCCGAGGGGTTCGAGTATGTTTTGGACCTCAGGGAGCTAAGTTAGAAAACCAGAAAATCTGTTGTCTGGTTTCCTTCTCTGCGATCGCAGAAGGTGGGTTGCGATCGCGGAGAAGGATTTTGCTGGGCTGTCGGCTGCTCTATGCGATCGCAGCTTCCCCTTTGCGATCGTAGAGGTCTGGGTTCCACACCTTCGCGATCGCAGCCCGTTTCTTGCGATCGCATTGAGTAGCATTTGGGCCGGGTGAGTTTGTTCTACACAATCCCAGAACCACTGCCGCGATCGCAGAGGTCTTGCCAATTGTTCTTTGCGATCGCAGGACCTCTGCCGCGATTGCAGAGGTCCGGCCAGTTGGCCTTCGCGATCGCAGGCCCGATGTCGCGATCGCAGTGAAGGTTTTCCTGGGCAGTACTTAAATGTCCAATTACGGGATTCTTCTTCATTTATTCAATACCCAACCTCCATTAGAGCTCCTCCAAGCGAGGGAAAGGACTCCCCAAGTTCAAACTCATCAAGGTAAGTGATTCCTAGTTCGTTTTTCATGACTTTTAACATCAAATTCAAATAAAATCCTTTTCCAATTATCTTAAAATTCATAGGAATTGATAGAAAAATATGGGGTTTTGGGAAAATAGTGAAACTTCATTTTTAGCCAAAAAATTCCTAAATAAAGTATGTAACTACGATCCTTAGGCTTCGGGTAGTTCATTCCTTCGAAAATTTCCGGAATTTGGCCATGAGAGGCCTGGGTTGGAAATTGAGAAATCTTCAAGAATAGCGATTTTATTGAATAACTAAGATGAGTTATCACATTGTACATGCATTGATGTTATTACATATCTTTTGACTAGTTACAAGTCCTCGGGTATAGAATTCGGAGTTTCGGGCGCAATTGTGGTCCGAGGGGTAGATTCGACACGAGGTGAGTCTCCTTTCTAACCTTGTAAGAGGGGATCGTCCCCATAAGTGATGTACATGCTATGTTTGACTTGTTTGGGAGCTACGTACGTGCCAAGTGACGAGAGTCCGTACATAGCGGCTATTATTGTTATGTCCGGGTAGTTAGGCCCACATCATGCCTTGTATGTTCCCTTGAAATGCCCTAAATATGTTTCTTTCTTTTCGTTGAAATGCTCTTATGATTTATTGTAATGCTATATTTCCTACGAAATTATGTTTTTGCATCATGTTGTTCTTCTGAGGTCCATTGAAATGAAATTGTGAAATATAAGGGAGCGGGTCGTACGCCACGGCAGATTTGAAATGAAATTGTGAAATATAAGGGAGCGGGCCGTACGCCACGGCGGAGTTGAAATGAAATTGTANCACGGTGGATTCAAAGAATTTGTGATTTTTGTTTCATTCGGTGGTCTTACTCTTGAAAGTGATTTATTGTTTAAGTTCAGTAGCTGTTTGGATTTTCTCTGTTTTTAGTATATGTACTTGTTGCTTATTTCCATGACATGCCTACTGTATTTCATCATTTTTTATCACCTGTTACTACTGCTGGACCCTAGTGAGTATCGAGTCGACCTCTCGTCACTACTTCTTCGAGTTTAGGCGGGATACTCACTGGGTACATATTTATTTAATATGTAATCATGCTGCACTTTCTTTTCTTTTATGTACTTGATTGTACAGGTCTGGAGGCTGACGCGTCTGACTATCAGAGCGACGCTACATATTGATACCGTGGTCATACTTCTCGATGAGCTGCTTTCTCGGCGACTTCCTAGCAGCACCCTGGAGCTCTTTTGTTACAATTCTCCGCTCATTTCATTCAGATGGAGACTCTGTATATATTGTAGTCATTGTATATTGAGTAGTTGCCCATGACACTCGTGTCACTAGTTCCTGGCACACACGCGTAGTATATTTTTATATGTTGGGGTTTTGGGATGTATATCTATGTGTGCATTTTATTTCAGCTTGTATCTACTAGGATTTCATTTCCGCTCAAGGCTAGTATCATGTTGGTCGTTATAAATTTGGAATCTTTGACTGTTTTACTAGATGGGAAAGGTATCACTTGGTGAAATTATTGTTGGCTTGCCTAACCCCGTCGTTGGGTGCCATCACCACTCGGATTGGGATTCTGGGTCGTGACACCATTGGTCTCGAATGCCTGTCAAACCCGGTCTTGCTCAAAAGTCCCCGGGAATTTAGGCCTTGATATGCCCCTCGATTATTTCGAGGTATATCCCGTCTCGAAGTGTTTCTTCGATCTCTGACATATGGTTGATATCTCTCCTTGCTCGGCCTCAAATCTCTTTCTGAATTTCTTGATTCCTTAGCAAATAGCCTGCTTGGATATACTAAACCTAAGGGGGCTCTTAGTTGGTCGTCCTGGACCCTAATTTTGGATTGATACTTGTTGTGCACATCCTCCCAAGTTACGGAGGGATACTCGATCAAATTTTGCTTCAGTTGCTTCGAAGCTATTGAGCTTCGTTAATTCAAGCCCTGGGTGAAGGGATGCACTGCCCAGTCATCGGAGACTGGTGGTAATTCCATTTTCCATTTGAAAGCGGGATACGAACTTCCTCAGCATCTCGTTCTCTCTTAGTTTAATTTTGAAGACATCGGACTTCCTTGTGGAGACCTTAATGTCACCAGAATGTGCCTTCACAAAAGAGTCTGCCAACATGGCAAACGAATCTATTGAGTTCGGGGGGAGGTTATGACACCACACCATGTCCCCCTTATAACTTCTTTGGAATGTGCTTTGGAGCCGCACTCGATGGAAACGGTTAATGCAGGAACTTCTTCGAATATACCCCATTTAAAAATCGGAGGTACGCCCGGGATCTGATCGACCCTCGAGTTATAGGTTTCACTTTTTTGTCATTGGCCTCTATCTTCTTTTCTCCTGATTCAATCCGTTTAGTGAGGTCCTCTAGCATTTTCATAATAGTGGGGTCTGTTCCTGACCCATTGTTACTCGATCTTTCTAGTGCTTGCTCAACTCGAGGAGCTATTTCTGGTCCTGCTATGCTCGGGGTCTTCTGTTGACTTTGTAATGGATTTATAGCCATTTGTTGTTCTTCTAACATTTAGAAAATGACTTGTAGGCTGACTTCTCTTTCTTACCGAGCTTGTGTTCTTTGCGTTTCATGTTGGTCACCTCCGCGCACGCTTCCGTCGGTATCAGTGTCTACATCGACATGCAAAGCATTGCGTGAGCCTACATCGATGGGGATTTGTGCTGGTGCCACCCCAGGGTTTTGCGGTGGCACACCGGCCATTGAGGCAGTTGCACTATTCTATCCATGGAGCTCAAGACTGTTGTTTCCATGTGCATTTGTTGAGTTAGACATTTTTTGACCTGAAATCAAAGGTTCTTGGACGAGAAAAAGTGTGAAAAATAACTTGTGTTTTAGAAAACTAGTACCAAAACAATCACTATTATTTTTAGCCCCACGGTGGGCGCCAAACTGTTTACCTTGAAAAATGGTATTAACAATTATATTTGATTTGTGGTTCTAAAAATATGTGATTTATTCTAATACTAGTTAATAATCAAGAAATGGTAAGTGTAAGTAAGGAAAGTAAAATATGCAAACCAAAATCGTCACAAGACTGGGCTCTCGAGCTCACGGTAACTGGGGGCCTCGAGGTTAGGTTACAGTAATAAATGAAGAATAATGGTAATAAATTAAGAACAATAATAAATGAAGCTGAAAGACAGTGTTTGTCACACCTCCTTTTTCCACTACCCCTCGATTAATGAAGGGGTAATAAGGGAGTTTTTCCACTTTAAGTGAAATTATTCGAATTTGGGATTTATTTATTATTTCAGAGTCGCCACCCGGGTTTTTGACGATGCTCCGGGACACCGTTTATTTTGAAAATCCCAAACCGAGGAATTTTGACTCTGTTTTATTTGGTCTCCGAACCAGAAATCCGAGTAAGGAATTCTGATAACCCGGGAGAAGGTGTTAGGCATTCCCGAGTTCCGTGGTTCTAGCGCGGTCGCTTACTATTAGTATTTGGCCTAAATTATCTGATTGATTGCGTGTTTTAAACCTATTGTGAATTTTTAACCTTTTGAACCGCTTTTAATATTTATGAAATTATTTTGAAACAAGTCACGATGGCGTACACTTGTTGTTTATGTACATGTTGGGAACCGCGCCACATGAAATGCACCCATGATCCGCGACATGCTTATTTTTATTATTATTATGAAGTTATGGTCAGGTCACATGAAATGCACACCCGAATGGGATTATGTGTCGTGATCATGCCACGGAAACCGTACCCATAGTCACAATAATTTATCTATTAATCACACCTAAAGTAAACTACTACTTGTGCATTCATTATTTTTCTATGTTTGGAATTATTTCAAGACTTTGAACTTCTTCATAATTTATACTGCCTCTTTTGAACGACATTTATACTGACAAAAAAAACACATGACAAAGCTGCAAGGAAATTGTCATGAGATAAGCAAGACATATTATACTAGAATAACACTGAATGAACAAATGAACCCCAAGCAAAATTATAAACACATAGTAGAACTTAATCAAAAGATACAAAATAAACAAAATAAATAAATGAATCAAAAGAAATGCAACAAAGACTTAAATATGTATTTAGATTAGAAAATCAACAATAAACAACTTATGGGCACTCAACAGAACAAATATAGATCAACACACACGCACATGAAAAACTCAACGGAGGTATGATTAAAAATGGAAAAATTAACAAGAAACGGAACACCTGCTCAATTAGATGTGATTAAAAATAGAGAATTACAAAACTCCAGTTTTAAAAAAAATATCGACTCCAAGAAATGTACTGACCTAAAAATTTTGAAACAAAAATCTTCACCCAAACTTTAATTTGTCAACAACACACGTTACTCACATTCGAAAATCAGAGATTACCATCAAGGAATCATACATAACACATAGCCAATTAATGATTTACTATACACTACAAGACCAAGCAAATTGCAGCTAATCATAAGAGCAATACAACCTTAAACACTAGCTCACATCATATATTAAGATCCAAAATAAAATAGAAGAGATGAGAAGTAACCTAAAATTAGCTTTCCAATATATTTGAATCTTCCGCGATTACAATTTAATGAGAATTCCGACGTTTGAACTCGAAAAGAAGGTGAAAGACAGCAGCAACAAAATCGAGCAGGGACCGCGAACCAGTAACAAAACTCGAACGGTGCCGGAAAACTAGAGCTCGAACATGACCAGAACTCAAATTTCAATAAAACTCATTTCTCATATGATAATGGAGGGAGAATGCTCGCCAGCAGACTGGTGGAGAGTTCCAACAGCGGCGATAGCAGCTACAAACTAGAAATGTGCGAGAAAAAATGGAAAAAGCAGTGGGAGGAGGGGTGGGCATCAGGGTTGGCCATAGTTGCCAGTTGTACGGCTGAGCTCGCCGACGTTGGAGGTGAGATGGGGTTAGGGGGACGGCTAGCTTTTTCTTCTATGGTGTCCGTTCTCTGCCCTCCTCTCTCTATGTTTTATTCTGATTTTGTCATAAATAATGGGTGTATTTAAGATTAAGTTTGAGCCAATGGATAAAGATGGAGATTTGTTTTTTTTTTTGTTAAATCAGAAGAGTGCTCTACTTCTGGTGGTTGTTACATGGTTGTGGGCAGTATGATATTATCTTGGGAAAAGAAGGGAATGACCTCAATGGTGAATGTATTCGCGACTGCTCCTAGGTTCTTAGAGATGAGGGCCCGTCCAAAATTTAGGGATTAGGTCTCTATTAAATAGAGTAGTGTATTAGGGTTGGAATGTGGTGAATTTGGTTGGGCCTGGGATTTTGGGCCCTCAAATTAGGCCAATTTGAAACAAGGGCAAATTTTATCTTTCAAAAATAGTCATCTTACTACTAATTAAATTTCTTTTATCAAAACGACCTAATTAACATTTTAACTAATTAAATAAACTAATTGATTAAGCTAATGTATATTTTTTGTGACTTTTATATATTAATCTATCAATTAAAGGGTAATTAATTTCTAAAAATGCGAATTAAACCTAAGATTACATGAAATGAAAAAATGTGACATTTTTTATGATTTTTCTAGGATTTTAAAATATTAAACATGCATGAAATGCAACTAAATAAAGAAAAGTTCATAAAATTCATTAAAATTTATTTTTTGATTATTTTTAGGAGTAATTTCCATGCGGGGCAAAAATTGGGTGTTCACAGTGTTGATCGCGAGAAAAGCAGGAAATGTTCTTATTGTAGTGAATGTTCGTGTGTGTTACAAAATGATAGGGGTACCCTTTATATAGGAGGGGAGAATCCCAACATAGTACATACCTAATTATGACAAAGAAATACTATTGGTACAGTTGTATAACGGCTTAGTACCGACTTGTACTATTTCTTGCAGACCTTATCAGTTCTAACCATGTGTCCTTGGGAATTTCCCGCCTTTTCATGACGGTCATCGATCTTATATTGCTTCGAGGCAGACCGTGATGTGCCTTCGATATTCTTTCTCGAGGGATGCAATTTGGGGTCCAATTTCAGGCTCTGCTTCGAGCCTCTCGAGACCGGGCTTGGAATGCCATAGAGGCTTCAAAATTGGACTCCCCCGATTTTGGCCGTACACACTAGTCAACCCCTTTGAGCCTTTATCCTTTCTCTATTGGTAACCATGCAACAAGCATTTATCCGTTTTGTTTGTAATCCTCTCTTGGCACCTGGACCTTCTTTAACACTCTTATGAAATAAGTGCCATAAGGCATAAATTTTGGGGGAGAGTTGAGGAATTTAAAAAAGGTATCAAGACACCAAAATAAGAAAATAAATGATATATATGAAAAGATATGGCACGAAAAGTAAAGAAAAGAAAAGAAAATGCAAAAAAGAGAATAAAAAGGAAGGTTGATTAAATCAAAATGAGGCAACAAGGGAGAAAAGTAATGAAAAGAACAAAAAAAAGGAGTGATGTCTGTCTCTCTAGCCCCCAAGAAAAGGAAATGCCTCTAAGAGTTCGTAAATGAGAGCCAAGAAATGAAAATGTGGAGTGCTTAAGGAAGGGTGTAACCACTTATCCCATATGGTATCCTACCCCAATCCAAAAGCCTTCATTACAACCCGAAAGAAGTTCTACTTTATTTTGAATTGAGTAAGGTTACACTACTGGTGATTTACATGATGGGCTAGCCTATTGTCATGACCCCAATTTCCATCCGTAGGATGTCGTGATGGCACGTAGTCTCTAAGACTACGTAAGCCTAATAATTACTAAATTAAATGACATAATTTAACCAAAACAACTATTAAAAAACCCATATATTTCTAATAAAACCAAAAATCCCAACTTGATACAATATCCCAAAGTCGGTAGTACAAGTCCTAAGATCTACTAAGTTCACTAGGAAATCTCTAAATACAATTGTTCCAAAATAGAGTACACAATACAAAATAAAATTTCAGAAGGTGACTCTAAGGCCTGCGAACGCGACAACAGGTATATCTTATGTCTCCACGGCAATGCCAGATCATCTAGCTATTGATCAACAAACTCTAAAGTACTTGAATTTGCACAAAAATGTGCAGAAAGTATAGCATGAGTACACCACAACGGTACCTAGTAAGTATCAAGACTAACCTCGGTGGAGTAGTGTTGAGGAACAATCAAGACACCTACTAGGCATTATAACATGTATAAGTATGAATGTGAAACTAGCATGGAACAATATCAATATAAAGCTAAGCATGGTGAAACGACAACAAGACTTGCAATAGAAAAACTAGAAGCAACAATTAGCAACAAGGAACAAACATGTAATAATTCCATAGGGAAAGCTAATTATAGACAAGGTACGGTGAAACCAAGTAAGGAAAAACAGGTACCAACCAAAAAACAACCGTTGTTACACAAGATTTATACAGGAACTTTATTGAGGAACCACACCTCATCACCATAATTTGCGGTTCCCAAATCATGAACCCTATTCACTTGGAAGCTTTTGCCCACATTACAAATCACAATCGCATGAACAACTCACGTGCCAATACCGTAATGCCTCATATTTGCACGGACAACTCACGTGCTAAGAGAGTGACAATACCTCATATCTGTGTGGACAATCACGTGCTAGAAATAACAATATCTCACAACTTCACGGACAACTCACGTGCCAATAACAGAAATATCTCATATTCGCACGGACAACTCACGTACTAATACCACAACTCACGCGTAGAAGATAGATATGCAAGAATACATGTAAATGATCAATAAGCATCAAGGTTCATCTTCTCGCACTAGTAAGAGTGACTAACTATGGTGTATGCCTTTACAAGTGTTCTATCACAACTCGAGTGTTACACTCCATATTTTCGTACGTAAAAGTACGTCGTAAGCAAAGTGATGTAAGACAAAAAAATGAGACCATCTTTGAAAGTATATAAATTACATTAATAATGTTACCTTGGAGGTTAAAAATATTTAATATCATGAAAAACAAGTACCAAGAGGGTTGTAAGGTTCAGAAGCTAAACGAATTGGAGAAAATAATGTTTCGTCGAAAATCGACAAGTTGGGAATGTTATAACCCATACCTTTGGGGTGAAACTAGGGTCCTTAACATGATAAGAGGGTTATATTTTATGAGTTATTTTAGTCGTATGATAGTCATGTGTCAATTTTTGAAATCAAGCGAGTGGTGGAACAAAAGTCGATGAAAGTTATAACAAGTTACGTTCATAAATTTTACTGAAATTTGGGTCAAATGTCACTGAGATTTAATACCAATATAACTAGGTTTATGGGATGATCCACCCATAAAATAAAAGATCTATGAGCATAGTTTCTAAAGTTCGCTTGTCATTAAAAAATCGGAGTAGAGAGATATATGTATTTTTGCGAGACTGCGCAGACTGCATAGATAATAAGTAGGTGTGTCACTTACTTGCTTAAATGAGAGGACTAAATATGTCCAAAAAGAGGATATTTTGGGTCGGCCAAAGATTCCTTTTAAATTCTTATTTGCTTCATATTTCACGCACATTATAGAGCATAAAAACCAGAGATAAGACCCTGCAAAATTCTCCCAAAAATTCAACACAAACCCTAGTTGATTGTCTGTTCTTTTGAAGTTCTAGTTGGAGGAAAACCCTAAGGTTGAATAACCAATATAGGAGTTGAGATATTCAACAAATAAAGTAAGTATTATGCTCTATTTCATCCATCTTTTCGGTTGGAAAAGTACATAATTCGTTCTATAATTGTAAGAACTCACGGGACGATGATCGAAAGCCGTGAGTTCTAGTTATTCAACTTGTAGTGGACTATTTTGGGGGTTGTTTCGTGTTGTTGTTTGGTTGTATGTTTTGTTATTTTTTATTTAGTTTTCTAAGATAAAGGGTGTGTAGAAACACAATATAATTTCAGGGTGGATGTCACGACCCGAAATCCCACCTTCGGGCCATGACTGCGTCTAACGTTGAACCCGCTAGACAAGCCAACGTTTGAACTGAATAAAACTCATTAACAACAAATAAGAATAGGATAACTAAAATACAACATAGCACTTTCTATATGAAACCCATAAACAAATCCCAGAACTGGTGTCACATACTCACGGACTATCTAAAAGATTAC
>ML248462.1:33530-87171 GCA_005239495.1 Nicotiana undulata | reverse complement strand
ATTCCTTACCCGGATTTCTGGTCGCAGACAAATCAAAACAGAGTCAAATCTTCCTCGGTTTGGTATGATCAAAACAAACGATGTCCCGGAGCATCGTCAAAAATCTGGGCGGCGACTCTGAAAACAAATAAATAAATCCCAAAATCGAATAATGTCACTTAAAGTGGAAAAACTCCCTTATTATCCCTTACCAGTGAAAAAGGAGGTGTGACAGCTCAAAAAGGCTGCAAAAAAGGTCTGGGTGCAGAATTCCACACACACATAGAAAATCATAGCAGCACTTACTGCTAAAAAAAATGGTTTTCAAAAATCAGTAAAGAAAAAGAGAAAAGGAAATCCGGTGTCTCTTTTGAAGAAAGCTATTAGCACACTGCTTACAATTACCATATCCTTGTTTCTTTTGAGTTCCTAGTTCTGAAGATCTTAAGTATCCATACTCGACTTCCTGGGTTAATTTTCTACTGGGTTTGCTCATTCTTGGTTTGCTGCTTGTTGCTGCTGGACTTTCTCTCATCATTTGCTGTCTTTCCATACTTGCCTGACCTTTATTTGGTCAGGACTTCTATTGTTCTCTCTTAAAAGGTATGTAACAGCTTGCTTTAAATGAAGTGTCCAGATCTGAACTTCTATTTCTTATTGTTGTGCCAACCTGTATTTATTGCTAAAGTCTCTTTCCTTTCCACTTGTGCAAAACATGAATTCTAAGTTGGTTGTTGTGATATCTATCTAGTGCTATTTGACCCCTATTGATTTTGAACTATGAATGGGTGAATCTTTGTGTTGTTAATATCAAGAATGGTTTGGATGTCTGCTTTATGTTAGTTTTTCTTCTTTTGGCCTCTATCAAGAGAATCTGCACTAGGGTAGATGAATCTGACCTCCTAAATTATCAGATTCACCCCATAATAGTGCGCAAATATTCAGTTTAAATTCTTGAATCATCACATGAAGGGGTACAAATTGTACTACCGGTCGAATCTGCATTAGGGTGGACGAATCTGACTTTTTAATAGTCAGATTAACCCCTTAATAAAATGCACAAATATTTAATGGTTAGGTCGCCATGTAAAGAACCAAAAAATAGATAAAAAGACATCAAGGAAGGTGAGCTGGACCTATAAATGGTCAGATTCACTCCTTAAAGGATGCCTAAAGTAACCACAATGATGTGGAAATACAAGTTGGAGACGTGAAGGAACTGCTGAAGCTTGCACTGGAGCGACAACAGATTTTTTGTTGTTCTTTTATTACTTTTCTATTCATTTTTCTTTAGGGAAATGTATAGTAACAGGCAAAATGTAATGAAATAGATCTTCTATTGACTGTAAATGCGGACTGAACTTATTATTTAGATTTCAATGCTAGTATGAAATATTTTCAGAGAGAAAACTGGGTTAACATGCTAAACAAGCTTTGATACGTTTTTTTTACTTTTCTTGAAATCATTCGAATGCATGAGCTAAAAATGTTTTCTATCAAACTGGGAAAAGACACATTAGGCACGCGATAACTAGGACCCGTATAAAATTCAGCATTGTTTTGCTATTCGGTCTTTCATCCTGCTACTGCTGTTTACGAACCCGTTCATCCGAGTACCCCAATGTACATATTCACGAAGCTCTAAAAATGACTTTTTCTTGGTCTAAAAGACGACAGTATATCTAGGAAGGCAACATTACTGTCTAAATTGCTTCTTAAAAATTTCAGAATTTACAACAGCTTGTATGGCTCTACACGCCTGACTTGCGAAACAATAACGTGAACTTTAGCTGTACAGAAATTGACCCAATGTGCAACCAAATTTGTTATAGTTGAATGGGTCCACTGCGTTTTCTACATAAATATTTATGAGCTAGTAAAGTTGAATCCTTCTTCATTAAGGATACCTTAAAATTACTCCATATAGCTTTGTTTTCTTTGCAAAAATAGCTGAACTAAGATGGCCAAGAATCGAAATAATTTGGGGGCCAAGATATGGACATGGCCCGAAATATGTTATCCTTAGGCTATTGGACGTTATTTCAAGCAACCCTTAGGTAGAAAGAACACCTTTAGTTTGAAATTGGACAAGAATCGATTATCACCTCAAAATTACTCTAAACTACACTCGGGAGTGGCAACTCATGCCCCCGACCCTCAACTTCAAACACTAATAAAATTGCGCATAGCAACCACGAGTGCATTTCATGTGACGTGTTTTCCATGTGCTCAAAAACAACAAGTGCAAGCCATCGTGACTTATTCGAGATAAATCCATAAACGTCCTAATTGACTTTAAAAATACTCCTTCAAGTGGAAAGAATAAAGAATAATCGAATATCGCCTCAAATAGGCATTATAAAACCGTCATGACCATAGTCTTGACTACGTAATCTACACTCGGGCGCGACAATTCATGTCCCCGTCTTAAACTTCAAATTATATTAAAATCACGTGTCGCAATTACGGGTGCATTTCATGTGGCGTAATTGTAACATGTACAAAAGCATAACGAGTGCACGTTCTCGTGACTTGTTTTCAAGATAAATTCATACTTATCAAAAGCGGCTAAATTTCAAAGAGTTTAAATATGCAACGGGCTAAAACACGTAAATAATCAGATAATTTAGGCCAAATAATAATAGTTAAGCGACCGTGCTAGAACCACGGAACTCGGGAATGCCTAACACCTTCTCCCGGGTTAACAAAATTTCTTACCCGGATTTCTGGTCGCAGACAAATCAAGACAGAGTTTAAATTTCCTCGATTTGGGATTTCAATAAACGGTATCCCGGAACATTGTCAAAAATCCGGGTGGCGACTCTGAAATAATAAATAAATCCCAAAATCGAATAATGTTACTTTAATTGGAAAAACTCCCTCGTTACCCCTTTCTCAATGTGGGGTAGTGGAAAAAGGAGGTGTGACACATTTCACGTTGTTTCTCATCTTGAACAAGCAAAGAAAAAGCTTGTGTCATCGAAGGAAGAGGGTTCATTATAAGAATACTACCCCTCACTGTTGTGTACACTTTATTAAGTCCCATGAGAAATTGAATTAATCTCCTATCTTGTTCAGCCTTGTGCATACCTTCCTTAGCACCACAAGTACACTAGCAACTACATTGAGTTTTTGCACTTAAGGTACTCAACTCTTCCCAAAGCTTTTTCAACTGAGTGTAGTAACTTGTAATGTCTAGAGCTCCCTTGGCTAAGTCATTAATCTCCTTCTGAATTTGATACAACCTTGCACCATTAGTTTGTTCATATCGATCCTCCAACTCTCTCTATAATTCAACATCATTTGCATATTCCACACTATTTGTTATCTCCTTTGAAAGTGAATTCAGAATCCACGAGGTCACCATATCATCGCACCTTTCCCATTCTCTAGACTTAGGAGATTGAGGATCTGGACGCCTACATTCTCCACTAATGAAACCAATTTTGTTTTTAACAGAGAGACCACGCAAAACTGCACACCTCCAAGACCTCTGCCCAATTCCACTAAAAGCTACACTGACTAACATAGCTCCAGGATAATCCGACGGGTGCAAATAGAGAGGATCACTAGGATCTAAAATCGAATTGACTGTGGCTTCAACATTTTCGACATTTGTGGCATTATCAGTTGCATCGGTTTGATCGACAATAGCCATTGTTGAGAAATTGAAGGAATACAAAGTATAGAATATAGAAGAGAATTAGGAAAAAATAGAATTGAAGACGAGGCGAAACTCACTTTGCGCAGATCAACTGAGAACTAGGCAAATTGAAAAACATAACTCAAATTGCTTGAGCAAGGGAATGCCAATGATGATCTGGTCGGAAACACCTATGCTCTGATACCATGTTAACTTGTAGATCATGAATGTCGAGCTTCGCCATTAATGGAGAACTCCATTGATGAGTTCCAGAAGCTTCGCATGACTTGGGAGAGAAGGCAAGCGAAACAAAAGTGTGGGAGAAGAAGAAGAAGTGTATTATTCACAATCCAATAGAGTATATATACAAGTGGGTTCCACCTCCACTAACTAACTCAACTAATTTGACAACTCAACTAACTACCTCAACTAATAATTAAATATACACGGTTTGAGCTTATTTACAGAGCAGAGAATTATCTCAATAAGAATTTTTAAAAAATACTTTTAGAAAAGAATTATGGAGTCTGGACTAGTTTATGAGAAATTGTGTTTTTAAACAATATTTGTAATAGATGTTTTAATGTTTTGACAATATTTTTCCAATAATCGACTTTGATTTATATGTTTGAAAAATTATTTGAAAAACCTTTCTCATCACATAAATGCCGACATCTCATGAGTAATAAGTCATCTTCCTCCATATTCTATTACCCACTACTATATTTAATTTGGCATAAAAGTAGGCGAAAAATCTAGCTCAATCTTTGCACGAAAAAGTGTTAATTTGTCTTCTTCTGTAAGCTGTCCACCTTTTGCTTTTACTTTATGTATTATAATAAAATAATATGTACAGTACTTGTTTTTATTTTATTTATTTAATAATAATATCGAAGCTTTCTCGCATTATCTCCCTCTTCATTAATTAATTTACTACTTGTGCCAGTTGGCCAATTATTTATGAGCCTTTTAAATTCTTCCAATTAAAGAAATTTCTTAGCATCTTTGCCTTAAAAAAAGCATCTGCTGACGTTATATTTTTTATCCTTTACTCTTTCGGTCCGCAATAAGTATTCATTTTACTTTTTATTTGGTCCATAGTAAGTCTTCATTTATATAACCAATAAGAAATTAATTTTAGTTTTCTAATATATTTACATATTACTCCCTCCTGTTCATAATAAGTGACCAATTTACTTTTTTAGTTTGGTCCAAAATAAGTGTCCGTTTATAAAATCAAGAAATAATTCAAATTGTTTTTACACAATAATCATTATGTACATATCCCTAAAAAGTTTTTTTACTTCTCACATTAAATATTTAATTAGGAATAATTTAGTTATACTAGATATTTTTATATAAAATTTAGTATTTTCTTATCGTGGAGTGGAGGCAGTATCATTCTTCTATGCATATTGAATTTTATTTTTTGTTTCTTTTCAATGTGGTTCTCTCTTTTTGGCAAGGACAAAATAAAGATTAAGAGTTGATAAATTTTAAGGGGGAACAATTTGAAGGGCTACTAGGTTTCACAAAGCATAATTAAGTTGATGAAAATAGTAAGATACAACAACGACGACAACAATAATAATAACAATAAATTCAGTATGTTCCAACCCGGTGGGGTCTGGGAGGGTAGTTTATACGCAGACCTTATTCCTACCTAACAGGTAGAGAGGATGTTTCCAATAGATCCTCGGCTCACAAAGGATAATAAGAAGAAGTGGAAAACAAAAAAGGAAGAAAGAGGGAAGAGGAAAGAAAAAAGGGAGAGATAAAGGATAAATATTAAATAGTACTACCAAATATTAGCAACAAGGAATATAATACCTTAGGCGCACAAAATCACAACATAATAAAAATCTAAGAATATGAAGGGACATGCGTGCTACTAAGGACCGGTTTGGCCATAGATTTTGCCAAAATAAACCTGGATTTTATTTGGCAAACATATGTTTGGCCATAGATTTTTCCTATATTTTGGCCAAATCTCAAATCCCAAAACTAGCTCATAGCTGGTTTTGGGCCAAATCCCCAATAATACACATGTTTTTTCAAAATAAATTTGGGAAATATGTTTTGAAAACGTATGTCCAAACACATTTTCATCTTTAAGCCAAATTTCACCCAAAGCAGTTTTTCAAAACAAATTTGAAAATCTATGACAAAACGCTAACTAAGACTATCGGTGAGCATAAAAAAACTACTAAGAATATCTCACTATCGATGAAAATAGGGAGATAAATTGTCAAAAATAAGCTATTTTCTTAAACAAGTGAATAATAAGGAAATAGAAAAAGGAACAGTGAAATTGGAATCCAAATCCTATTTGGCTTAGCTTTGTAACAAAGCCTTTGTTCTAATTTTGGGTTTTGAATAATAATTAATGTGCAGAGTTACATTTAGTCCTGAAAGAACTAGTTTTATATGCTGGAAATTTGGTTCACATTTACAAATGTAATTATCATTTGATATGAACTGACGATAACTTAGGAGTAATAGTTTTCGCATAGCTTTTTAATATCTAAAATTTTCCGTAAAAGGTTAAATTTAATACTAATTTTAATAAAATTTAATGGGACAATTAACCTTCGGTGACGAAAGAGCTACTAGTAGGGGTGTGCAATTGAAACCGACAAACCGCACCAATCTATAATCCGAGCTAAACCGAGAAAAAAACTCCGACTATGGTTTGATTGATTTGGTTTGGCGTTGGAAAAAAATCCGATCATATTTGACTTGGTTTGGTTTTAACTAAAAAAAATCACCGAAAATCAACCAACCACGCATTATATGTATATAAGTTTTAAATATATTTAATACATAAAAATATTTATTATATTGTAGCTTATAAATATTACTTAAGTTTTTTTCATAGTTTTATCTTTTGACGTATTACTTCATGCTTGGATTTATAATTTTTTGGATGTTCCAATAAGTTTTATAGTCCATAAATGTAGTAACTCAAATAAATCCTAAACCAAAATCAAATCAATACTAATGCTAATAAAAGACATTCAATTCAATTGTACTATGAATGAAAATAGTATTGGATAAATATCTATTGTTTAGTTTATCCATGGTTTAGATAAAATGCATAACTTATTTTTCTTTTAGGGTTTAGTCATGGAGTAGTATTTATTAGTCGTACTTTTTTTTAGCAACTTATTAGTAATTTTAAATTATATTTGTTTTCATTACTTATTAATAATATTTTTATTTATGTAATCTTATTGTCTTTATTGTTGAATAATTTATGCAATACAATGACTTATCTCGTATTTACGTTATTTTATTGAAAAATACATTATATATTCTGTCTTACTAGGATTAAAGAAATATTTGGAGCACAAATTTTATATTTTGTGCTATGAATACATTATGGAAAAAAACGCGAAAACCCGAAAAACCCGAGAAAATCGAGATTTAAAACCCCGACTTTTATTGGTTTGATTTGCTCTTTAGATTTAATAATCCGAGACAATTAATTTTGTTTAATAATTAAAAAATCCGAACCAACCCGAACTATATACGCCCTTAATTACTACTTTTAAGTAAAGATTAAAGATCAGTAGGGGAACTGCTGAACTGTACGTGTACTGAAGGAGAGGAACATTGCTGTACCCTACCAGGTGGTAAAACCAACAAGCCAAATAGAATACTAATAACAATAATATTCTACTTAGTACTAGTGAATACCAAATATAAATAATTGAAAGATGTACAAAGGATCCTACTAATATTTGTCCTTGAAATTGTCATGCATGACGTAATCATCCCATTTATAGAATATTTTTATTTTATTTTACTCCATTTATGTATTGTGCGAAGAAATCGAGAACATAACCAACTAGCTAGGAGAAATGAGCAAGGATTCACATGGTGATACATGTTACTATAAGTTATATTATTTTGAGGATTAAATAAAAATTTCAGAGATTATTTTATTTCAATATCCAAATCTATTATTAACTCATATCTTTAGACTTTATATTCGAAATTAGTTCTTTTTTTCTTTAATCTGAATAATTACCGAGAAAAAATCATCTAAAACTCTCTCCATGATCCCTTTAAGATCTTGAAATAATATTTTAGTAGAAACAGAATCCATGCATATTTCTTAGTCGACTGCTTGGGATCAACCAAGTTAATATGCCTCCTTTTCTTATGGGTGACATTCTACATATATACAGATAGGATAAGTAACTCTTACCCTGAGTAAATGCGTCCAAATTCTTTTTACTGTTGATATACTATGTGTCGAATTTTCTTGGCTTTCTTTGTGTACTGTTTACTTCTTTATATCTTGAGTTTCCTTGTGAAAATCTTGACCTTTCTATATGTGTAGGAGCGTTCAGTTTTTGGGTCACCATTTAACTTATATTCGTTTTGTATAAAAATTTGTAAGTGTACTCACTTTTTGGGTAACTTCAGACATACGGACCTGAAGTAGAAAAAATCTATGTCTGAAGTTTGAACTTCAGAATATTTTGCTTGAAGTGTAGCCTTATCAAAGCAAAACATCAGATATTTTTGCCTGAAGTTTGGTCTGACTTACAAAGGTAATCTCACAAACTTCAGTTCATAGTGCAAGGGCAAACTTCAGTTCAATTGTATACACGTCTGAAGTTTGAACTTCAGATTTTTTTGCCTGAAGTGTAGCCTTATCAAAGCAAAACTTTAGATATTTTTGCCTGAAGTTTGGTCTAACTTGCAAAAGCAATCACGCAAACTTCAGTTCATAGTGCAAGGCAAACTTCAGTTCAATTGTGTATGTCTAAAGTTTGAACTTCAGAATTTTTTGCCTGAAGTGTAGCCTTATCAAAGCAAAAATTCAGATACTTTTACCTGAAGTTTGGCATGACGTGCAAAGGCAATCACGCGAACTTCAGTCCATAGCAAGGGCAAACATCAGTTCAATTATGTATGTCAGAAGTTTAAACTTGACAACTTTTTTGCCTGAAGTGTGGCCCTATTAAAGCAAAACTTTAAAATATTTTCACCTGAAATTTGGCCTAACTTGCAAAGGTAGTCGGGAAAACTTCACTTCATAGTGCAAACTTCAGACAAATTAGTCTGATGTTCTTCAATTTGTAGTACAAACTCCAGGACAAAATCAACTTGTTATATTTGAACATCAGATAGTGCAAACTTCAGACGATTTGTAGTGCAAATTTCCACATCAATGATTTGAGATTTTGGCAGCAGTTGAAGAACAATTATGTGCATGATTTTCAGTGATGAAACTACACGACTGCGATCTTTACTTTTGGTTGGTCAACGGAAACCAACTCAAAATCATTAGCATCCTTTTATACTATTTATCTCAAAGCACAACCTCTTTGAAAAGGGGGAAAACCAATGGGTTTGGTCATATCCTAAATTGAACTGCTCTCAGCCTCTTTGCAAAAGAAGAGGAGGAAGAAAGGAGCGCATAGATCAAGAGGAAGAAGAGGAGACGTTTGAAGTTGTCAAAATTAGGCTAAAGATTAAATAATTTTAAAAATATTAGTATAACTTAAATGATGGCGACCAAATAAGACGTCCTGTGCAATTTTTACACGCGTAGGTGAGGCACGGACAACTAAACTATAAATTAATTAAAAGGAATTTTTTCTATACAAGGAGAAGGCATGTTGAAAAAATCTTGCCAGTTAGTTACAAAAGTTGTATGCGTTAAATATAAGTGAAAGAAAGGTTAATGCAATGGCAAATTTGCGTGACTGTTGGAGTTGTATAATTTTATAATGATAGAAAGAAAGAGTGAGGGAAGATGTTATGAATTAAGGTCTTGTATTCTCATTTAGTTGTCAAATATATGATCCGCATTGCATCAACATTATAAATACATGATATGTAATATTTCTTACCTATATTTCTATCATTAACCTCTAGCTAAGTAACATACGTTTGACACCTATAATGTTTGCTAAAGGTAAAATATATAAGATGCACCTTATATTTGTGCAGGAAAATCAGTTTCACACTTAACTTTTACGGATGTCTTAGTACCTCCTTATCCTTATTTAAAATGAATTTAATACTACCTTTTGAAACATAATACCACTTTCACAGTGCATCACACGCGCATGCCTCATTAGCACCACGTCAACGTCATCTGTTTTTTCCCTTTTTTTTTATTCACGCATTTTTTTGTCTTCTCCCACACTCACCACCAAACCTCTATTACCACCAATAACACCACCATCACAAACCCAATCACCACCAATTTTACTAGTCACCACCAAATCTACACCACCTATTTCACTGCCAAATTCATCATCATCAATTCCATCAACCATCACTAAATTGGAGGTGTTGGCGCTGATGGAGGCGCCGTAGATTGACCGGAAAGTGGTGATCTCCTCGGAGTGAACCTTGGAGGACGAAATTAGGGTTGGGTCGGGCTTGACGTAGCGAAAGGAGTGACCCAGGTCTTCAAGTGGATCAGAAATCACTATAGGAAAACCCTTTCGGCGACGGGACTCGACGGCACCGACACTGGTGAAGCAAACGCTAAGCTTTCGTACGTCGTTACCCATTTAAAGAAAAAAGCCTCTAAATCCAATAGAGCTAAAGAGAAATTTGATATTTTGTTAAAACCTTTCAAAAAGCCCTCAAAATTTGAGAAGAAGAAAAAGATGAAGATTGGGGTGGGGGAGGGGGTGGGGGTGGGGGGTTGTATAAAAAAGAAGAAGATAAATCAAAATTTGTGATTTAATTTTAGTAACGCGCGCTTATTTTTAATTTATAGCCACATAAACTTTTAGGATGTTATTAAATTCATTTCAGATAAGCATAGAATAAAAAAAGGAACACCCTTAGAGAATGAATGGAAAACTTACTTTTGGGGACAAGTTCATAGAGTACATCATGTATTACTCCCTTTACTAAAAATCAAAGAAAATGCTTTTGGAATACTTATTCATATTTGCTTTTTCGTCATACTGATAAACTCATAAGTTTCAAAAGTACCAAAAGTGATGGCAAATGCATCTGAAAAAGGTGTCAACAAGGGCGGTACGTCTGCCAAAACCCAACAGTTTTAGTTCAACCTTGTGTATATATTAAATAATTCACTATATATGTATTAAAATTTAATTTGGAACTCAATCACTAAATGTTGATACACCTTTTAGTCCAAAATAAGTAATTTTTAAGCCTTTTTTTGTGGTCCAAAATAAATGATTTTTACAGATTTCATTAATGAATTAATTATTTTTTTCTTACATTGCCCTTGGAGTAAATAATGTTGGAGTATGTGTTAGGAGTGTTTATGTGAAGAAATAGTGAATGTTAATATGGTCAATTTCATTGCTAATTAATGTTAAAAGGTGAATTTCTTAATATGTGAAAATAACCAAATAATCACTTATTTTGGACCGGAAGAAGTACTATTTGACCAAAAAACGCGAGACCTTTTGTTAATCCTGAATAAACTAAGAAAATGGAGGTTAAATCATAGCCAAGACTAATTAACGCTAGATTGAAGGATCTTAAGTAAGAGAGACAAAATGAAATCAGATTTAAGGTCAGGACTGATGCTGAACGTATTTCCCCAACCACCGTTCGTCATGCTGCTATTATATAATATGAAATGGCACTCAAGGGAGAAGAAAGACAATTCTTTATCATTTTCTCGATTCTATACCTTTTATTACAACAAGGAGCAATAGTAGGATCATCCCTCTCTCTTTTACAGGATGTGTTATATGACCTATTTCACTGGGGGAGAAAGGAGTCCCCTCTCCTCCAATCCTCTTTCCAGTATATATATTAGCCATTTACATTTATCCAGTATTCATTAATATGCGTGTTGTGATTTGTCCATTGGTGCTTCAGGTCGACCCCTCTAGGCGCTACAACATGTACTGCCTTAGGACCTCAGCGACGCTGGCTTGTCACGTTGTGTGGGAGGGATGGCTTTAAGGGTGAGCTGTTGCCTTTACTTCCTTTATTTTGAGTCTATTGACTCCTCTTTTTTTCTTTTTAGATGTATATGCTGGAGATTGAGAGTGCCCGTCGGGCCGAGACACGGGCCAAAACTTTTCTACAGATGGCCGAGAAATATCGCTGATACCGCAACAAGTGTGGGAGATGCATATGTGGCTCAGGGCGAGTGGCGATACTCGGTCCCTTAGAGAAGAGCTAGAGAAGAAGGATGAGGACCTGATGTGGTCTATCCGTAGGTGTAGTGAGCTCGAGGGGTAGATCAGGGTCTAGGATGAGGAGCTCGAGGTGGGCAAGGGCGTCGCGGCCGAATGCGAGGACCTTCAGGAGAGGTTATCGTCGTTGCGAGCTAAGCTCTAGCAGAATGAAACCGGGGTTGTTCTCTTGAGCGAGGAGTGGAATGGAAAGGTCGTCGATTTGGAGAGGAAAGTGGCGAAGTTGGAGAGGGCTGAGCGTGCCCGTATTGAGGCTGCGGTGAGGGCGGCAGTACTGGAAGACACATTGCGCGTCCTTAAATCTGACCGAGAGGCCGAGAGGGGGACGACCGCTATGAAAGAGGCCATACTTGAAGAGCGAATAGACGAGCTCGAGCGGATGTCTCGAGTTTGGGTGACAAAGTGGCAGCCTTGGAGGCCGAGAAAGCCCAGCTATTGGCTCAGACCCCTCAAGAAGTTATCCCTGCTGCCATTCCTTGGCACTTGTATGAGACGTGGGTTCATGCCGAGGCCCAGCGAGACATTTACAAGGATTTGTGGATGGCGGGGCGTGTACCTGAGGCTATTTATAGGATGCTCACGTGAAGGTGCGTGAGGCTCGACTTGCTTGTGGCTATGATCCCGCAATGCGGGAGGCCGACGGTGGTGCCGAACTTGAAGATGGGCTCTCTGATGGTGAAAGTGGTGATGGGGATGGAGTAGATGCGGCAGAGTGAGATTTGCGGTTTTTTGTACTTGTTTCCCATCTTTTTTTTTGTTCTTTCTTTGGCGTCGCTTTACGTTGTACTTGCTATTTTTTGGGGCGTGTTTGGTCCCCCTGTGTGAAAAGTTTTGAGTAAAATTCACTTTGTTTTGGGCTGTATGTCTCTAGATTTTCTTTATTTCCCTCTCTTTTGGAGGTAAGTATTCGGACCCTTTTGCGATAAGTCCCTGTTTTTGATTCGGCAATTTGGCATGGTTCGTGTTTGCTTTCCTCGAGCGAAACTTTATTTCGAACAAGGTCGAAGGCAGATTATTTGAGCGAGGTCGAATGTTAATTATTCGAGCGAGGTCGAATGTAAATGATTCGAGCGAGGTCGAACGTTAATTATTCGAGCGAGGTCGAATGTTAATTATTCGAGCGAGGTCGAATTTTAATTATTCGAGCGAGGCCGATTGTAAATGATTCGAGCGAGGTCGAATGTAGATGATTCGAGCGAGGTCGAATGTTAATTATTCGAGCGAGGTCGAATGTAGATGATTCGAGAGAGGTTGAATGTTAATTATTCGAGTGGGGTCGAATGTTATTATTCGAGCGAGGTCAAATGTAAATTATTCGAGCCAACCCGAATGTAAGTGCGAAATGTAGAATAACTTGGAGTAGTGCGAAGAATGTTGTATATTGCTTTGTTTGTTCATATTATTTGGCGAACGGTTACATGCTCGTTTAATGCATACATTTGAGAAATTATCCATATATCTAGTCCCTTCATCGTTCTGTCTAGAGTAGTCGATAGGCAGAGCGATGAATCACAAACTTGAATTTCGAGCGTGGTCGGATGTTTTATAGGCGAGAGCGATTGGGTTCAATTTTGGCGACTCGAGCGAGGTCGAGTTGGATTTTGACGGCTCGAGCGAGGTCGAGTTTAAGCTTGGTGACTCGAGCGAGGTCGAGTTTAATTTTGGCGACTTGAGCGAGGTCGAGTTTAATTTGGCGACTCAAACGAGGTCGAGTTTATGCTTGGCGAATTACGGAGGAAAGGGGGACGGTGGGACTACTCCGCCTTTCATCGAAAATTTCGTGTGTTGGTTCACTCATGCGACGGGGTGAGTCCCAACCTATGTATTCCCTTCATCATGTGGCCTGGAGAGGTCGTCGATAGGATGGACGGTGAACTCGGTACTCAGTAGCTCGCATGTGGTGGCGTATGCTACTGGGCGGGTTGATGTTGCACACCTGTGGTGAATATACGGGTGAAATATCATCGCCCACATCATTTATGTGTTGGGACGTCTTCGAGTTTCCGTACAATTCCTTTCTTATGGAGGTTGTTTCTTGTTGACGCCAGTTCGTTCCGAACCGTTCGTCCCTTATCTATGCCAAAGGCACGGCACGGTATTCGTTTTCCTCTGTTCGCTCGCTGCCGGTGGGAGGAATTATAGGGGCATTGGGGGAGGCATTGGCTAGTCCCTTCGTCTATTTCCCTACCCGCGTGCCCATGGGAAACATCCTTGCTCTTAATTTCACACCTGTAAAAGGGAAGGCAAGTTGAGGGTATATAAGAAACCATTTATTACTTGGGCCTGGCAAGCTGGTTGATGGTTGATGGGGTTTTTCGTGTTTCCTTCACCGGTCATAGGCTTTCAACCCGATGTTAGCTTCATATCCCGTCTCTCTGCCACTTTGGTTTGAATATTCCGTGGGTGGATGATTTGTTTCGCTCATTATGTCCTCGAGTTTGTATTCCCGTTTGTCTCATCCCGGGACGAGCCAAATGGGCAGTAATATAAATCGCACCACAGGCGTGAAAATGAGGAGTACTTTTACAGTAGGTCATACAACAAACATTGCCTTGTATGGTGATATTACTACGCGTGGGGTACTGACCTGGAAGTGTCGTCACGAGAATGCTTGATACGTAGGTTGTTGCCTCGCTACGATGGTTCACGCTCGCGATATGCTTCTGGTTTTGCGTGATGCCTTCATTCTTGGTTGGTTTGACGGATCTAGCGAGAACTAAGGCTTTGGCTAGGAAATTCCCACAGACGGCGCCAAATTGTTTGACCAAAAAGCGCGAGACCTTTTGTTAAACCTTAGTAAACTGAGAAAATGGAGGTTAAATCCTAGCCAATACTAATTAACGCTAGATCGAAGGATCTTAAGTAAGAGAGACAAAATTAAACCAAATTTAAGGTCAGGACTGATGTTGAACGTATTCCAAACCAACATTCGTCATGATGCTATTGCATAACATGAAATGGCACTCAAGGGAGAAGAAAGAAAATTCTTTATCATTTTCTTGATCTATAACTTTTATTACAACAAGGAGCAATAGTAGGATCATCCCTCTCTATTTTATAGGATGTGTTATATGACCTATATCACTGGGAGAGAAAGGTCTCCCTTCTCTTCCAATTCTCTTTCCAGTATATATATTAGCCATTTTTATTTATCCAGTGATCATTAACCTGCGTATTGTGATTTGTCCATTGGTGCTTCAGGTCGGACCCCCCGGGCGCTGCAACACGTACTGTGTTGTGAGGGTCTTCTGATGAATCATCCTCGGCCATAGCCATGGAATGCGTCATTACGACCTTTCGTATTCGTCATCACGGCCTAACTGCTCTTTCATCGTCGAACCTTAAAGTCATTCTGATAGTCAAATTTTGACCCATACAAGTACTACCATTATTCTAAAATTTAGAACCCTTAAGTTCAAATTTTGAATCTATTATCAAATACTTGGACAGTTACTCTTCTAGGACGACTCGTAATGGAAGTAAATTGATTAGCTCAGTGGCCTCTTGGCTAGGTTAAGCAACGTTTAGCCACAGAATCTAGCTAACTAATTAAAGTAATTACTTCACTTTACTAAGAGGACAACATTAGTTGTCATGATTATTGGTGATTATTACTCTGCTGCAAATATCTCTCAAATCTCAAGACCTTTTTGATTTGCTTAAACATAGTGGAACTGCCACTAGTATAATTTTGACAAAAAAATTTGTTTCAATGGAATATTCCTCATCTTATCTTAGACTGATTAAAAGAAAAAACTAAAATGCAATGTATTTAGTGGTGCAATAAATAATGTAGAGGTGGTCGGAGTGCATTAGAAAAAATAATGCATGTATTAGCTTTGTGTATTAGTAATACTTTGTTTGGTATATTTTTCAATCTATATATGACTAATACATGCTTTAGTTATACACTCTATTTGGCAGGGGCGGATGTAATGCATTGTCGACGGGTCCAATTGAACCCATAATTTTCGATGCAAGTAAAAACTTATATATAAAAAATTCATTAAAATTATAAAAATAGTAAATATGAAGTTATGAACCCATAACATTAAATATATAATGAGTTCATAGCTAAAAACTTCAAAAATTGAACTCATAGAATTTAAATCTTGGATCCGTATCTGCTATTTGATATTAACCAATGTATAGCTAATGCATAGCGAACCATGGTATTAGCAATACCAAGGCTATTAACAATGGCTAACCTAGGAATTTTCCTAAGGATATTCAAATTTGAAAGAAATAAAAAACTCCTATAAAGGGTGTTCGATATATATTACATACTTAAAAAACGTAATATTTTACATATATACACAATGCAATTTTTCGACGACTTATAAACATGTGGCTTCGCCACTGGCTATTAATGCATACATTAGCGTGGTTAAAAACAAAATTATGCTTAAGTTCCTAAAAGCTAAAGAATATGGAGGACATTTTTGTAAACAACTAATTTTAATTATTTATATACTACACCAAACAATAAATAAAAATTATTTTTACTATAACTAATGCTTATATTATTAATTCATACCTTACTAAGCATTATTTTTATACATCCCGCGGTCGCAAAAATAAATAATAAAAGATACCGAAACAGAAATAAGAGTTCACACTTAGATAAAACAAAATCAACCTTTCTACTTTTGACGCACCTGAGCCTATTTTCCTACAGTATACAGTTTGACAGTCAAGATTTCTAATAATAGTAGTACCACTATATAATAAAATAATCCCCTCCATTCTTCTCTATCTCTTTACCAAATTTCAACGCACCCCCTCACAACAACCCTCTTCAATCCCTTTTAAAAACTCTCCTCCATTTCTGATATTTTCTCTCTATTCCTCTTTCTTCTGAAAACTTCTTCTTCAATTTTACAACCTTGATATATAGGAACAAGAATAACATATCTGAAAAATCAAATGAAGATCCAGTGTGATGTTTGTAACAAAAAGGAAGCCTCAGTTTTTTGTGTTGCAGATGAAGCTGCCCTTTGTGATTCTTGTGACCATCGTGTTCATCATGCTAATAAACTTGCTGAAAAACACCAACGTTTTAATCTTCTCCAACCTTCTCCTAAACAAGTCCCTCTTTGTGATATTTGTCAGGTATTATTAAATTCACAGGCAGATTCAGAATTTAAACTTCATAAGAAATTAATTATGAGTTTGACGAGCTTTTAAAATCATAAGACATATATATATATATATGCTTCATGTCGAAAATAGTGAGGTCAGTTATATTTAATACTCTTGCTTTATTTTTTATTTTCTTGATCATGAAATTTTCATTCCTTCTTTAGTCTAAGGTCAATCGGAAACAGTCTCTGAGCCTTTTCAGATAACCGAGCGCAACAAAAGAGGCTCTCGAAAGCTTCCCCTCATGTAGTCGTCGGCCTTCCCCAGCCCCCTAGATAGTAGCGGATCTAGAATTTTAAAGTCGTGGTGCTCGCCGATAAAAATTATGAAAGAAGAGAAAAAAGTATTTTATTTATGAGTGCTCACTCAATATTTATCTGTATATTTTTATAATTGCTTATGCAAATTTGCTAAATCTTGTCAAAGATAATGGGTGCTTGAGCACTCACGAATAACCAAGTAGATCCGTCACTGCTTCCCAAGTAGGGAGAAGATTCCGTACATCTTAACTTCCTCAGACCTCACTCGTGCAAATTTACTAAATTTATTGTTGTTGTTGATCATGAGAGTAATATTTTTGTTGTTTAATTAATGACAGGAAAGAAGGGCCTTTTTATTTTGTCAACAAGACAGGGCAATTCTATGCAGGGAGTGTGATACTTCAATACACAAAGCTAATGAACATACACAAAAGCATAATAGATTTCTTCTCACTGGTGTCAAGCTTTCAGCAAACTCTGCCCTTTACTCTTCAATAGAATCTCAATCAACAACTTCCTCTACCAATTCTTTGACTACAAATCAAGAATCTGCTCCAAATCTCAAGTCTCAAACTTCCACTAAAAAGCCTTTGCCTTTACCTGTTTCTGTTTCTGTTTCCTCCAATATTTCTCAAGAAATGACAGTGGCAGCTAATGACAAAGGAATCAGTTGTTGTAATAGTCAATTGGTGAATGTGGGGGCAAATAGTTTAACAAGTAGCAGTATATCAGAGTACTTAGAGATGTTACCTGGATGGCATGTTGAAGAATTTCTTAATTCCTCTAATATTCCTAATGGTTTCTGTAAGGTTTGCATTTTATTCTCATTTTTCATCTTTCAATTTCTATTGCAAAATTGGGTGTGAAAGTGACCAGGAGGTCACGGTTTTGGGCCGTAAAAATAATCTCTTGCAAAGATGCAGGGTACTGCTGCGTACAGTAGACCCTCGTGGTCCGGCCCCTTTCCCAAACCCCGCCCATAGTGGGAGGCTGGAAGCTTAGTACACTCAGCTGCCCTTTAAAGTTTGAAGGTGCTGCCATGTGACCAGAAGGGTCACGGGTTTGAGCTGTGAAAACAACATCTTAAAGCTGTGTACAATAGACCCTCGTTGTCTGGCCCCTTTCCCAAACCCCGCCCATAGTGGGAGATTGGGAGCTTAGTACACTCAGCTGCCCTTTAATTGGGTGTGAAGGTGTTGCCATGTGACCAGGGGATCAGGGTTCGATCTGTGAAAACAACCTCTTGCAGAAATATAGGATAATGCTGTGTACAATAGACCCTCATGGTCCAACACCTTTCTGGAACCCCACACATAGCGGGAGCTTAGTACACTTGGCTGCTCTTTAATTGGGTGTGAAAGTGCAATTATCTGATCTGATATTCTTCTTTTTTTTTTGTTATTTTGTAGATTGGTGATAGTGATGTGTTCCCTATTTGGGATACTGAAATTGAGAGCAATCTGAATTCTTTCTCCCCAGAAAGCATAGGTATTTGGGTCCCTCAAGCCCCTGCTATTGCAACTCCTCAGCAAAATGAGACCCAAATTTTTACTCCTCAAAATTTAAACTTTGGTGGGCAAATTGAATTCAAGAACACAAAGGAAGTCACAAGTATCAAGTCTAGCAGAAAATGGAGAGATGACAATTCTTTTGCTGTTCCACAAATCAGCCCAACTTCTACATCTTTTAAGAGATCAAGAACTCTATGGTAGTGGAGTCTAATAATTTTTTTCAGTTTAATTTCTCTCTTTTTCTTTTGGTTTGTATTTTCACCTTTTCTTGATGTAGTTTGAGTCCTCGAAACAAAAACAATGAAAAAAAAGAACACCATTTTTCCTCTTTTGTGCTCTATACAACTTAAGTTTGTTGTGTGCAAGGGTCTCTTTTTTGTTGTAAATATCTTTTATGTTTTGTTGAATACCATAAAATGGAACCATAAAACTCATAGGTTTATGATTCAACGTTGGATTGGACGTACGACACAGTCACATGTCAGTCCTTTTTCACAGAGAAAATAATCTTTTGTGATCAACTATAAATTAAGTAGAAAAAAATAACTCTACAAAGATCCCCATCTGATCTTCTGTGTGATATTTTGTCGAGCTCAGACTTGTCTGTAATAATATTTTTATAAAACATATAAAAATTAAGTTTTTCTCGGAATCGATCTTATATTTTATGTTATAATATGTTTTCTATAATATCACTCCTTATATCATCCGAAAAATATTCGAACAAACGCGATTGTTATAGAAAATTTTGTTGTATATAAAAAGAAACATTTTATACATAATAGATTCAGTAAAGGGCTAAATATATCCTTGTACTATGAAAAACTGTTTAAATATACCCTTCGTTATACTTTGGGTCCAAATATACTCATGCCATAATACTATTGGTTCAAATATACCCTTCTTCTATTAAGTTTGTCCAAGGTGGACATCCAATCCTATGTGGCACTGATATTTGGTGAGATGGATGCCACATGGCATGCCACCTCACCTAATCCACATATAAAAGACTAAATTTTGAAATACAATATTTCATGGAAACAGTAATGGTGGCAAGAGTGGTAGAGGGGAAGAAAATTTTAGTGGTGAAAAAAAAATAGAAGGGAGGGGTAAAATGAGTTAGGGGCGCTGAGGTGGCAAGTCATGTGACATCCACCTCATCAAATGTCAGCCACGTAGCATTAGATGTCCACTTTGGACAAAATGGAAAAGGATATATTAAACCTTTTATGATAGTACAAGGATATATTTAGCTCTTTTTTGTAATATATTAAACTAATTTCCACTATTTCATAAGACATTCATGAAATTGCCATGTTTATATAAAATCACAAAGAAGTGACATTTAAGAAAGGAACTTAACAACTTTTAGTTATCTTTTTGGTCTGGGAATAAGACTAATAAATAGGGTGACAGTACACTGCACGACGGAAAAAGATGATTGTTATCAGATAAGATGGCCAGACTAGCAAAATTCGGAAGGATGTAGCAGCCATATTGTAGGGTCTGAAATCTTGGAATTCAGTAAAAGTAGCAACTTTGGTCCCAATATTTTGATCCTTTTTTCACTCTGATTCACAACTTTGGACCCATATCCATCCTCCATATTAGACTTTATCGCTAGTCCAATTAATGGCTGCATCTTAGGTGCGTGTCTGTGTAAGCGGCGGAGACAAGATTTTCGCTAAGGGATTCAAAAAGGAAAAAAAAAATTAAAAGGCTAGAGGGAATTGAACCAACAAGATATCAAATGTTTTGGTTTCCCCTTGACTACAGAGTTATGCTTTTAGATAATATTAAGTAGATTCAAAATATAATATATAGAGATACAAATTTGATTACATTTATAATATAATTTTTCGACGAAGGAGCTTCGGATGAACCCCCTTCCGGCCCCTAATTCGCCCATAATATGTGTCTGAACCGTTTGCATATATGCATATAGTTCAGGTAGAAGTGGAACTAGAATTTAAACGTTCGGGCTTGTTGTCATTCTTAAGTTATTGCTGGGTTTTTTAAGGCAAATACATGTTTGAACAAAACCCACTGAATTCGTCGAACGTGCACGCCGCACTCCGGCTGCGTCCCTGAGTTAGGGGGCGGATCTTAATTGAATTGTCAACGAGATTGATGAACTTCTAGAGCAACTTCAAAAGGTTGAAAATGCAATTGTCAAATGCTAAAATATATCAATTTTCATTTCCAAAACTTGTTATAAGGTCCATATATACATCATACTACTAGGAAATCTCAAGCAGCTTTGAGAGGGTTTTTAATTCTCTACTCCTATATCACAACTTGCATGTCAACATTATGTCGAAAAGTTCTAAATTCTCAAAATTACAGCTTGCAGGTCAAACATAGGAACAAATAACAGTTATGATGTAGAAAAGTGGAGGCCAAAATGGGGCCAAAAGTAAACTTCTCAATCAATTTTCAAGAACTAAAAATCTTGGTGAAGTAATGGACCAAAATAAATAGTAATAAACCACCCTGAGGACTCCGACCAGACATTTGAAGTAGGGGAAAAGGTGGAGCCCAAAGCACAATTGGCAAAATGAGGACATACATATTAATGAATCAGTATATAGTATTCTATTCGTTCCACTTTAATTGATTTTCTTGGGTTGTTTTCACACGTTAAGAACTTTACCTCTATACATTAATTAATAAGAAAATTAATTATACTAATCTTAGTTTGTTCATTGAAAATATAAAAGAGTTAATTCTTTCTTGATATCTGATATCAAATATTCTGGACCATAAAAAAAAAATCAAAAAATCAATTAAAGTGAATCGGAGAAAGTATAGCAGAGAGCAAAGAGGGACTAAAAGCCAGCAAAAGTGCATAAAATGTCAAGCCAACATGGCAACCTTTTTGGAGTAAACAAGAACATTTAAAACCACTAGTAAAGCCAGCTCTGAATCAAATACAAAAATAAATCTACACAGCAATGGCAAATACTAATGCATGCTAGGACCATTTCAACTTGCAATTCCATTCCTAATTATCATTACCACGTCTCTATCCTTCCTATTTGTCGACTATGGCATCGCTCTCGTGTTATTAATTAGTAAGATCCAAAAATAATAATAATTTATTTCATGGAAAAGGTCCAAATTTTTCCTATATTCCATATTTATTCTTCGAATCTTGCTCACCTTTATCGTTAGCAAATTGTCTTGTATTACCCTTTCCATAGCAAAGTTCCAACGTGAAATGGGTGGAAGCTATGTGTCAAAATACTTCGAGAAAAAAAGTCCATTTTTCCCACATCTACTTCTGATTGTGGTTTAAAATTTTAATATAATTTTCCAGTTTCAGTAACCTCCCCAACCTCGAAACTTTATCTTTTTAAAAAGTATAAACACACTAGTGACGTCGAGTATATAGTGATGGAGGCAGGATCTCCATCAAGGAGGTTTAAAAATTTTCTTTTGTACATAGTGAGAATTGAACCTATATGATCTTATGAAGGTTTTAAACCTTCTTGACCACTAAATTACACTTCTGAGTGGTGTTAAGGGGGTTCAAAACTTAATATATAGAGGTAAAAATAGCCGGCCATATTCACTTTTTACTATTTCTAACCATATACATAGATTATACATTGATCATACACAATTATAATATATTATGCATATGTTATACTTTCATCGGCTATTTTTAATTTAAGTGGTTGGATGAACGGCTACTTGAGTTAATTTTCATAAATCTACTATGTTTCCATTGAGATGACCCAGCCCAACTCGAGGCCCTATTAGGGCTGTGTTAGGCTGGTCACTGTAAGGTCCATCTAAATAGTGGGCTGCTCTGCTCAGACCCGACCAATTTCAAGACCTGCACGGATTGGACCGGACGTGACCTTATTGAAAGCCATATATAATAAATATTTAGTGACCGAAAAGGGAAAAAGTTCACGAAAAAATTATTGTTTTACAATTTGAAATAATAATGAGATACCCAATAGGATAAGAAATATTTGCTACTGTCTCGGCACGGTAGGCAAGTTGGACTCTCTAGCAAAAAGAAAAGGAAAAAAAAACTCAAACAAACAACTTTACAAAATCTGCCTAAAAATTAAAGACTTAAAAGAAAAGTAAAAATAGCACGGGCTAGCCAGTTTTCGGAATGGTCACTCAAAAATAGTTAGCGTTTTCCAAGTCATTAAAAAACAGCCACTATTTTGCTGCACCGAAGACCGGTCCAGCATAATATACTGGAGTTCGGTGCACCTGTGTATGAACTTCCAGCATATTATGCTTGAACTCCAACACGCGGAAAGTTCCAGCATAATATACTGGAGATTCGAGCACCTGTGTATGAACTTCTAGCATATTATACTGGACCCGTATACTTTGCTGGAACTCCAGTATATTATGCTGGAGTTCTAGTATGCTTATGCTGGAACACTAGTATAATATCCTGGAGTTCCTGTATAATATACTGGAGTATTTTCCGGATTTTGAATAAAGTTTTTCATCAGATTTATCTTTACATAAAAAGTGACTAAATTTCGATTACTTTTAAAAGTGTGACTATTTTTGAATGATCACTTATAAATATGGCTATTTTTGAATTTCTCCCTTAAGAAAAGGATAAGGTTGATAACTCACTATCTTAATCAAATTCCACTTGTAAAATTACACTCAATATATTATTATTATTATTATTGCTGTTGTGGCTAAAACTTAAAGAGTATATAGAACTAATTGGAAGAAAATAGTGATTACTTGGGCCATAACAATAAAAATGTATCGCATTGTAATTGAACATTAACATGGTATTCTTTGTTTATGCATTTGAGAAGAAATTTTTACATCAATATTAGTACGTAACAAAAGATCACATTCCTACCTTTGCCACTTAACCTCGCGGTATGGTTAGTCTACTATTGATAATTCCCGTCTCCAGGATTGGGATCAATATATAAACTAATGCATCGAGAATGTATGTATAAGGAATCCTCAATCTCTTGTATAGTTTATTCTTTAAAGACCAAAGTTTTAGTTTTAATGAAAACTAGTTTATATCTTGCGTTAAAAAAAAAATTATGAAAAGTATTATAGGTCTGTTGGTTCTGTTTTAATTTTTTTTTTAAATAAATGGTTCGTTGATTAAGAAGGGTGTCAATGGTTCGGTTCGGACAGTTATCTTAAAAAGCACCATAAGAATTTATTGATTATTCTATTTTATATAATCAAAATTAGATTTTTTAAAAACTATCTCTATTTTTCTTCAGTATCAATATGATTTGATTATTTTTATTTTTTTTTATTTTTTGTAAAACATTTTTTAAGACACACTAGTAGAAGTTAAAACAATAGCAAGTGTTTTGCGGACTTTTACGATACTCTGAAAAACAATTATTGTTTAGAAGGCACGGAGTCAAGGGAACATGTTCTCTGGCCAAGATGGAAATCCATTGCATCCACAACAATGTAAAATAAATTAATCAAAGACAGAGAAATATAAATTGCACAACCACAAATGCCCATTTAAATCTCCAAAAAAATTCTCAATTTTTTTTTTCTATTTTCTCTCAATTTCTACTTCAATTTCTCAAATTAAATGATAAAATTCAAGACTAAATCATGAAATTGAACCAAAACTAAGTGCAAAATACTTACCCCAATAACTCTACTGAAAATCTCTTCAAAATTTGCCATATCCCGAGCACTCTAATGGTTTTTGAGATATTGGTCTTAAACCCTCGTTTTTGAATATAAACTTACTGCCCAGGTATTTTACTCACTGCAATCGCGGAACTCCTCACGCGATCGGGAAGAACAAAAATATTGTCCCACAAATTTACCTTACGCGATCGCAGAAACACATACACGCGGTCGTGGAAATCAACCCCTCATAACAATGCAAACGCGATCAGCTCTATACGATCGCATAGAGCAATTCCTTTACCACACTGCCACTCCAATCCTTCTACGTAAACGCGACCTCAACCACGCGTTCGCGATGTGTAGTTCCACAAAGCTACGCGATCGTGTTCCTGACCCCGCGACCGCATAGAACAAAATTATCCCTGCCCACAAACAAGCCTACGCGATCGCGTACAAGGAAACCATAAATAGTTGATACAAGATTTCAGCAGTTGCCAACCAAATACCAAGTCCATTAACCACCGAAACGCACCCAAGGCCCTCGGGACCTCAACCAAACATGTCAACACATCCCATAACCACATTCAAACTTAGTCGAGCCTTCGAACTACTCAAAACAACGCCAAAACACCAAATCACCCTCGGATTCAAACCTAAGAACTTAGAAACTTTCAAATTTCGCCAATGATTCTGAAACCACCCAAAACACGTCCGATTGACCTGAAAGTTTGCACACACATCCCAAATGACATTGTGAACCTGTTCCAACTTCCGAAATTTCATTCTGACCCCGGTAGGTAATTTTCCACAGCTGGCCGGAAATTGCCAAAAATTCAATTTCGCCATTTCATGCCTAATTCTACCCCAGACCTCAGAACAACATTCCGAACACACTCCTAAGTCCCAAGTCACTTAACGAAGCAATCGGGTCCATAAAATTCATATTCTGGGATCATTTACCTAATAGTCAACTTCCGGTTGACTTTTCTAACTATAAAGCCAACTCAAGAGACTAAGTGTCGCATTTCTCACCACGGCCACCCCGAACCCGAGCCAACCGACCCCACACAACATAATCAGGCTAAGCAACATATGATAAAGCAGAAACAGGGAAAACGAGTCTAATCTCACAAAACGACCGATCGGGTCGTTACAGAAAGAAAAGAAAAGAGACAATATCAGTATCACCATTAGATACCATAAGAAAAATAACAACATCATAAAAGCCAAAAAATAGGTACATAGCAAAAGCGGTAACCATTAACTAGAATCGGCTTTATGGAAAATGAAAGAGTAGTAAGACACAACATCGCCACTAGCTGTCTCAGACAAAAACTTTACCAAACTAGCCTTACAAAGGTACAATAATATTAGAACAAGAAAAATAAATAACAAAAAAAAAATCATCCAAAATCCAAGCAATGACGACGCGAGGCTTACTGCTCTCATCTCAACACTTTAAAAGCTAGAAAAATGCTTCTATTTTATCCGCCATACTAAAATATATTTTTCCTTTTTTTATCCATTTTAACAAATCAAGAGAAAGACAATTTTTTTCTTCTTGTTTTACCTTTGTCATTAATTAATCATTTCCAAAATTACGTTCCAAGACTTTTTGAAATGCTATCTTTATTAGGGCGTATATGCTAAAATACATATTAAAATTATTATTCTTAAGGGACATGAAAAGTTGAAAGTGGACAAATAAAAATAAGCAGAGGAAGTATATATAAGCACACTTAATCTTCCTTTCCTAATCCAATGAGAGATAAAGTTTATCCAAAATTTCCTTTTTCTTCGTTTCCCAATTCACATCTCATTAAACCCAACATTTATTTGAGGACACATGAGACAGAGTCAGAACAAAAAAAATTATAGTCATATGAATGAGAATATGCGTAAACCACCCATGTAGTTGTATGATATGCATTGGTAAATGATTATACAAAATGCAAATGTGAGTGATTTTGATGAGTAATTACAAGAAATCAACATAAATGAATGAGATACACAAGAAGCCACCAGTAGTTTTATCAGCATATCAGACTGAATTTAGGAAAAATTTCCTTGTATTTTCATTGCTGTAGTGTAACGTATATTTATACAAGTATTTTGCTAAAAATAAAAAAGAAAAACCTGCTATATTTATACACTATCTATTCGCTATATATACACTAGAATATAAATCCAGGTATTGTACCTATTTACCATACAGCTATCGTACCCATACAGTTGTGTAATGAATCAACAGTAATATTTTATGTAAAAGCAGACATTCCTCCACTCCCACTCTCCCCACCTCAACAGCTGTATTATGCATTTTTGAATTTCAAACGGCAGAATAAAATGCATGTGAGAATGAGACAAATTAATAGTACTAAAGTAATTACTTTTCATGATTGCCCTTATCGGATAAATAGCAACGTCTCCTTTTTGTCAGGCCTTCATCCATTTATAAACCAAATGAAAATGTGATACTAATAAAAACAAGCCTTCATCCTCTTATTACCTAGTAGAATATCAAGTAGAAGAGCAAGATGGCAACAAATCGAAAATTAAATGTAATAGAGGCAATCTTCTGTGGAAAAAAGTTGAAACAAAGTTCAAAGCTAAGTTCTTCCTCTAAACACAAAGCAACCCATCACTGTCTCTTGTTCATTCTTCCATTTTCATCACCCCATTTCCACAAATAGTTTCAGAACAAATATTCAAAACATGAATATGACCTCAGCCTAAAAAAAAGTGGAATGATGATTTGCCTAGCCGGTGCTTTCTTATTATCATACTGATTGCTATACTTTATTTGATTTGCTGCTTTGTAGCACCTTTTACGAACTACAGCATCAGAAAGGTCATGTTGAACGTTTTGTTTGGAGCCAACATAGTTGTGGAGACCTACGTGACTACGGCAAAGCAGTTTTCGCATAGCGGCTTAAAGAAGAAAAAGCTTGCTGGTTGAGCTATTGCTTCAGCTTTTGGGGGTCTGATTTGTATTTTTGGAGATGTCTATTTGCATACTCGAAACTCCTTGACCATGCAAGGACAAAGACTGTTGGTTGATTTGAGGGCACAACAATCTGTTTTAGCTAGACCTCACCAAAATTGTCTTCAAACAGGTTTTGAAAAGTTAAGGAACCTCGGGCAAACTTTGATTGGTTCATCATGGGAGGATTACCTTAGAATTGCTGCAGGTATTCTTCAATCCCTCTTACGTTAGGCGGAGTTGCTCTCGAGACATTTTTGTTCTGTGCATATTTGCACTGTACTCCAGGAAGATTTTACGACAGTACCCTTGCTCTTGGATGTGCTTAGTTCTTCGAAAAGAATAGTTCCAATATGCAGTTCTGATGTGACTTCAATAAGTTACATATTTGTGGGAGACTTTTAAGAGGAGTGCCTGAAATGGGAGATGCAGTGAGTAATGTGAGATGTGAAATAGAAAATGCTTTGAATTTAATTAAACACTTAACTAGCAGCAAACTTGATAAAATAACATTAAGATCCCCTTGTCCAAACCGGGGATAAAGTTCACCAAAGAAAACTGTCCTACAACTTCAAATAACGATGGAACAATCACTAGGACAATTAATCTGCTAATTCTATTAATGTTAGAAGCAGATTTGTCATCTCTACAGAGCTGAGAGTATCGCACTCTACATAATTAAGTTACTGCGTTGACGGCAAGTTGGACTCCCTAGCAACAAAAAGAATTTTGTTTACCTGAGCCTCGGAAACAAAATACAAACCCGCATTCTGATTGATTCTTCTTGTATCTGCATTTGAAAAGAACCTTTTATATCAATATTAGGAACAAAAAAGACCTAAATATGTTCATAAATGATGAAAATATATTTTAAAATATCAACTCTACCTTTTCCCGTTCCAACCAAAATAACGCGAGCTCTCCTAACATGATCGATCTGTCACAAAATATTGCCACTGCAGAAAGAAGAAAAGATTAGTTAGGTTCTTAAGAATAATCAGACAATAAATAACAATACAGAAAAGATTAAATCATTAATTACTTACCCTTCCCGTGATGTTGTTATAGCTGTTTTGATCAGTTAGTGAAAAATACAAAATAATAAAATCAGCCGGAGGTATATACCAAACTTGATTATTCTCATAGATTCTTCCTCTCATCTCCATCATAGTGAAGTCCATTTCTATCCCAGTGTTTGTTCGAAGACTACTACTCCACATATCAAATGAGATGGCAGTGTTGTTGGTCTACAAGTTAAAAACACATAATTATATGAAAATAATGTATCACGTAGTTTGACTAAACATAAAAATAAATCATACCATCACTATATTGTTACCACGTAGTAGAAGATGGATCTTCTATTTCAGGCACTCCTCTTTAAAGGTCTCCCACAAATATAACTTATTGAAGTCACATCAGAACTGCATACTCGAATATTCTTATCGAAGAACTAAGCACAACCAAGAACAAGGGTACTGCCGTAAAATCTTCCTGGAGTACAGTGCAAATATGCACAGAACAAAAAGTCTAGAGAGCAACTCCGCAAAATGTAAGAGGAATTGAAGAATACCTACAGCAATCCTAAGGTAATACTCCCATGATGAACCTATCAAAGTTTGCCCAAGGTTCCTTAACTTTTCAAAACCTGTTTGAAGACAATTTTGGTGAGGTCTAGCTAAAACAGGTTGTTGTGCCCTCACATCAACCAACAGTCTTTGTCCTTGCATGGTCAAGGAGTTTCGAGTATGCAAATAGACATCTCCAAAAATACAAATCAGACCCCCAAAAGCTGAAGCCATAGCCCAACTAGCAAGCTTTTTCTTCTTTAAGCCGCTATGCGAAAACTGACATGCCGTAGTCACACCACAACTATGTTGGCTCCAAACAAAACGTTCAACATGACCTTTCTGATGCTGTAGTTCGTAAAGGGTGCTACAAAGCAGCAAATAAGATAAAGTATAGCAATCAGTATGATTAAAGGAATGCACCAGCGAGGCAAATCGTCAAATTCCACTTTTTCTGAGGCTAGATCATATTCATGTTGTGAATATTTGTTCTGAAACTATTTGTGGAAATGGGGTGATGAAAATGGAAGAATGAACAAGGGACAGTGATGGGTTGCTTTGTGTTTAGAGGAAGAAGAACTTAGCTTTGAACTTTGTTTCAACTTTTTCCACATAAGATTGCTTCTATTACATTTAATTTTCGATTTGTTGCCATCTTCACCTTCTACTTGATATTCTACTAGGTAATAATAAGAGGATGAAAGCTTGTTTTTATTAGTATCACATTTTCATTTGGTTTATAAATGGATGAAGGCCTGACAAAAAGGAGACGTTGCTATTTATCCGATAAGGGCAATCATGAAAAGTAATTACTTTAGTACTATTAATTTGTCTCATTCTCACATGGGCCGTTTGAAATTCAGAAATACCAGTGACAGAGGGGCCGGGTGTTTAGATGGGGAGTGGGGAGTGGGGGAATATTTCTTGTCAGCATACTATAGGTAATTGATTTTCTAAAAATGGCAAATATTCAATTAGAACCGTCCGATTGCTGCTTGCAAAGAGCAAACAAGCCAAGTGGAGGAATGTGTGCTTTCAGATAAAATATTATTGTTGATTTATTATACAGCTGTATGGGTATAATAGTTGTATGGTAAATAGGTACAATACTTGGATTTATATATAGTGTATATCCAATATACAAGCAGGGTTAAGGCTGCTCAAGCCATTGCTTTGGAAATTATGTATTATATATCTTATGCGATTAATCTTAAAGAGTCCAAATTTTAAGATTTATTTATTTGGTTAAAAATGCACAGATAAGTGAGTAAAGAGCGATAAATTTTCGTATTTATATTTATTTTCCTCTTTTGTTCTATTTTTTTCTCCTTTCCTTCACATGACTTTGAGATTTCACTTTCCAATTTCAAACTTTGTTTCTTTGGTTTAGCTATTTTCTCATGTTTAATTGACTCATGGATTAGAACATAAATTTTTTGTGTCTCACTGTTATATGATTTTTTTGAAATAGGCCTATTAATACAATTTGGCTTTAGGCCACCAAATTCGTTGAGCCGCTCCTGTATACAAGGTGAGTTGTTTTCATGGTAAGCACCTTTCACCTCCAATCAAGAGGTTGTGAGTTCGAGTCACCCAAGAGCAAGGTGAGGAGTTCTTGGAGGGAAGGATGCCGAGGGTATGTTGGAAACAGCCTCTCTACCCTAGGGTAGGGGTAAGGTCTGCGTACACACTACCCTCTCCAGACCCTAATTGTGGGATTATACTAGATTGTTGTTGTTGTAGTAGTATAACGAATAAATAGTGTATAAATATAGCAGGTTTTTCTGTTTTCTTTTTAGCAAAATACTTGTATAAATATACATTACACTACAGCAATGAAAATACAAGATACACAATTAGATAACTGAGTAATTTCAAATTCATTTGAAGCTCCATCACCCTGCATTCAATATTTCAATGTTGTCTTAGTATAAAAATGAGAACTTTAGTTGTGGGTGATTTTAGTCTATTTTCATCTCATTTTAATTTTGTAAGGAAAAGTAGTCCTACATAGTACTTCTTCTAGTTTTTAAAGAGTTGAGATGAGAGTAAGCCTCGCGTCATCGTTGCTTGGATTTGGACGAAAATTATTTTCTTTTTTTTGTTATTTATTTTTCTTGTTCTAATATTAGTCTCCGGAATTTTGAAAGTAAAATTCGTGGTTTAAATAATTAATTCCTAATGTTAATTTCTAATTTGCAGATTTCTCAAATGATACTTAACAGAAAATTGAAATTTCTGCTATAAATACATAAGATATATTAGTCTCATTTTTCAGACAGCAAAAATCAGAAAATCTACATATATTCTCCCCTCTCTTCTTTGCATTTCCGGATAGTATATAAAGCGAAAAGCGTAAGTGTCTAGTGTTTTATACCCGTTTGTTGAGTTCAATGAAGGTCTATAAATTCTATTGTCGGTATTACAAAATTGGTATTCCATTTTATCCTGAACTAAATTGATCCAACAACCTTAGGCAGCAATGAGAGAATTAAATTCTTTAAAGAAATACCAATCTTCTGTTGGACTCAAAACTTTCATCTATTGCTTCTATTTTGGCTAACAAATATACTGTTTTATTTCAATTTGTTGTTATTTGTTTTATTGAAATTTTTGAACACAAGGATAACAATAAACAATCAATTAATTGCGAGCCAAACGACAAGATGAGGGGGGAAAACCCAAATATTGGCTAGCATGTAATTTATTTCTTTTTTCTCTTTTGGAGTAATTGTACTATATTTCTTGTTCTGACAAATTGAAAACCTTTTTTCCTTTCTGTCCAACTTGTTTTTATTATGATAATAAGGCTCTACTCTTTGCTTAGTTTAGAAAAATAGCAGCACAAGAAAGGGAATGGAGCAAAAAGTTGTGTCAGCAAAACCTTTTAAATTTTAAATATATGGCAGGAAAAGACATAGGTAAGAAAGAGATAGTGAATTCAGTGAAGCAACAGCTGTAAATTAAGTTTCAGGATTGTTTGTTTGTTTTTCAATCTCACCTCTTTAGTCAAAGCAAACGTATACTTGCCCTAATAATATATCTGCAAATTGCATTTTGCTCACGAAACCGGATGTTGGTCCTCCTCGTCTGGTGCATCAGCAACCTTCAATCATGAACAATAGAGATATAAGATTTCATTGTTAGTCAAAAAAGAGGTCCATCACCTTAGCATGAGATGTCACATAACTTTTGATTTCTGAAAGGAAACTTTTTGGATATATAGAGATGTCACATAAAAGCTAGCTACCAAGTAATTAATCAGACTATTAAAAGTCATAAAACACTATATTTAGTGGAGTATTTCAAAATTATCTACTGGAAAAGTCTTTGGAAGAAGCATATATAATTACCTTGGTGTTAACTTGTATTCTTCTTCGGAGCATCATTCCACCAAACATTAAGAAGGACAAAAGCATAAAGGGGAAACAGATTGTGAAGAAATACCAATAGAATTGAGTCATTGCTAATTCCTAAGAACAATATTGCGTGTAGGAGGACAAGACCTATAAGCAAAGAAATAACCATTACATGAATATACACATCCTCTTTTAAAAGACGACAACAACAAGAGTCGTCCTTCACCTCTTCCATTTCATATATGATTATTTTGGAACATGAAATCTCTCTCAAGTCTATATATATAGAGAGAGAGATTTGTAATTGTGTTGCTTAGGAAAGACAAATGCAATAGGACTCCAATTTAAGCAATTTTATACGACTCCTATATATTTCAATTTTAGTCCACGGGATATTTAATATTGTGACGTATAGTACTTTTTCGTAGTTTTCAAATACCTTTCTAAAAACTTAAAGGTTTTATGTTATCAAAATTAAGAAGTCTAACTCTCGAAATTGGGACAATAATATATATGCATATTAAATCCTTCAATTAAACATAGGAATTAATAAATTCCCGGTACGAAAGAACTAACCTAATACACTTGCTATAGAGTTGGAGTCGTGATAGGAGTAGAAGTTCTTTTTTTCCGGATATTTTTAGCCATCTTTATAGGATCTGCCTTCTCCAAATACCTATTTGCATTATCATTCTGGTTTGAATTTCTGGAAAAAGAAAACGACCAAATCAAATCTAATGTGACCTAAAACATGCTAGTTAGTTGATTTACACGTGTTTTTTTCTCCAAAAAGATAATAAACAAAAAGAAAACTAATTCCCTGTGTGGTTATCTAGATTAATAATGGGACGTATATGTTGGAAGAAAGGAAATATATATGTGTGATGATTCGATAGGTAATCTTGTGGTTTGAACCTAATTCTGTTATATGAAACCTTAAATAACTTATTCTGGCCTTTTTTGATTTGTGTGTACAGTCCGGACATTTTTTTCAGAAAGCTTTTATGTTAAAAATTGAAAAATTATGAAATTTTGCCTTAAAATCCATTTGAGTTGACTTCGGTCAACGTTCTGAACAAACGGACACGAAATCGTATTTTGACGGTCCCGGTGGGTTGCGTATGCCCGAAATAGAATTCGGAAGTCCCTAGCCCGACTTATCGCACTTTATTGAAATTTGAAATTTAAAGGCTTAATGATTTTGAAATGTTTGACTTTTTGGATATCAGGTCTGTATTGATTTCGGAACCCGGTATAGGTCAAATATTATATTTATGACTTGTTTGTCAAATTTGGTGAGAAACGAAGTTGGTTTGACGTGATTTGGACGTCTGGTTGTGAAATTTGAAGTTCACGAGTTTTCATGAAATTTTTCTTTGAGTTGATGCTAAATTCGTAGTTCTAGGTGTTATTTTTAGCTATTTGATCGCGCGAGCAAGTTCGTATGATATTTTTATACTTGTGTGCATAGTTGGTTTAGAGCCCCAAGGAGTCGGGTGAGTTTCAGATAGGCTAGTTTGGACTTAGAAAAACTCAGCTGGCGATTTGATCGCGCGAGAAAGTTCGTATGATGTTGTTCGCATATGCGACCTCTGATGGATTCGCATTTGCAAAGAGTAGCTGGGCCACCTTATGTTCGCATTTGCGAAAAATACTTCGCATTTGCGAAGTGGGGGGGGGGGGGGGGGGGGGGGGGGGGTATTGGATCGCAATTGCGATCAGGTGGTCACATTTGCGGAAGATCAGAGTTCACATTAGCGAATAATTCATCGCAAATGCGATGAAAGCAGAGATGTGAAGGTCTTCGCATTTGCGGGGTTCGCAGGTCGCAAGTGCGACATCTACAACAGACCAAAATGGGACTTAGACGAGATTTTGTTCATTCTCCAAAAATTTCAAACTTAGAAACCCTTGAGGCGATTTTTAAAAGAACCTTTCTTCCTCAAATTATTGGTAAGTGATTCAAATTAGTTTCTTTTTTCAATCTTTCACTACATTTCCTAAGATTTCAACCAAATATTGTGTTTTCATGGTGGAAATTGGAGTTTTTTTTGGGTAGAATTAGGGATTTTTGTAAATTGGGGATTTAGACCTCAAATTGAGGTCGGATTCCAATACAAATCATGTAACCGAGCTCAAGAGTGAACGGGTAATCGGGTTTTGGATCAAATTTTGGGATTTGACCAAGCGGGCCCGGAGGTTGACTTTTTCAATAATGACCTAAATTGAATCCTTTGCAATTGTGGGTATTTCTTAAGCTTAAATTGAATCGTTTGGTTGGTAATTAGCTAGATTCTATTGGCTTGGAGGCTTGTTTGAAAGGCAAAGTTGTGATTGAGCTTTGAGTGGGTCTTTGGAGCGAGGTAAGTGACGTGGTTAACCTTGATTTGAGGGATTAGGACTTGTTTGTCTATTGTTGCCTGTTTAGATGTTGGGTATAACGTATATGTGAGATGACGAGTACTTGTGTGTTGTTGTGGGGTTAAAACATGCGAGTGGGACTTGTTCCTTGTAATTTATTGCTTACTTTGATCATGTTGTCCATGCTTAGACTAGTTACTTACTAATTTGATCGTTCTTACCGTGTTTATGGACTTTTGTGATAATTGAATATTGATTCTAAAATTGATATTGGTATTGCGGAACCATTGTTGAAGGCTTGTTCTTGTTGACTCTATCCCCCTTGTTATTACTTGTTCATTCTTATGTGGTAAGTGAGAGTGTAATGCACGAAGGGTGATAACATGTTATATTGTGAGTGTTACTGCACGAAGGGTGATGTCGTGCCATCCTAATAAGCTGAGAGCTTCTTTCTTAATTTGTTTAAGAACATATATACGCTGAAGGATTACGATTTAAAAAATTATTCAACATGCAAAAATTAAAATTAAATACAATTATCACAAATCCGAAAGAGTTAAGCTACTAATATTTCCAACGTGTTCATTCTCTGAGGAGACCAGGAAAAACCGCTCGGAATTTTTTGGCTCTCTCACCAAATATATACAACTGATGCATTACCTAATTACTCTTCTTTATGCTTGAAGATATACAATGTTAAAGAATATAAATAAAGAAGGAGGTTTGTCTGAATTACTTTCACTGAAAAATTATATATAATAAGTTTAATCATATATTGGTCCTGTCCTAGTCTTTGCTCTAACATATTCTACTACAAGTCTATTCTTATATTACTCAGGAATAATAAAATTAATTACCTACATTGCAAGTAATATGTATATATGGTTATATTATATTGCTGTAAAATTATAGTGCCATAAAATAGAGATAGAGAAATAAAACATTCCAAAGAGGCAGCTAGGTAAATGAGAATACAATTGGGATCATATTGGGAACAAAATAAAGGCATTGTTGTGAAACAATAAAAGAACAAGAATAATATTGTAGAGAAAGAGAGAGAGGAAACTCTTATTTTATTTTTGGGATGATTTAATGGGGTAAGACCTCTCTATTTATAAGGGGGAAATGACTTAGCCACAAAGTAAAACTCTCTAAAAGATAGACATCCACTCTAAATAGAATTCTATTTATAACACTCCCCCTTGAATGTCTATTCAACAAATAATTTGCCTCGTTAAAACCTTAACTGAAATAAAACCCAATAGGAAAAAATTTCTAGAAAAGGAAAAAGATTACACATGTTTAGAAATGCGCCTTCTGCTTGCCTCGTTAAAAACCTTACAAGGAAAACCCAGTGGGACAAAATTTTGTAAGGGAAAAAGAGTGCAATGCACATTAACTCCCCCTGATGAGAGCATCAATTCACATCCTTGAGCCTTCGCATCCCAATCTTGTACACTAGCTTCTTGAAAGTTGAGGTCGGTTGAGATTTTGTGAACAAATCAGCCATATTATCACTTGAACGAGTCTGTTGCACATTGATATCACCATTCTTTTGAAGATCATATGTGAAAAATAACTTTGGTGAAATATGCTTTGTCCTATCTTCTTTATCCTCCCTTCAATTGGGCTATGCAAGCTGCATTGTCTTCATACAAAATCGTGGGTAGTTTGGCATATTTCAAACCACATTTGTCACGAATAAGATATATTATAGACCTCAACCATACACATTCTCGACTTGCTTCATGAATAGCAATTATTTCAGCATGATTAGATGAAATAGCCATGATTGATTGCTTAGTCGATCGCCAAGATATGGCAGTGCCTCCACATGTAAACACATAGCCTGTTTGAGATGAGCCTTGTGTGGGTCTGATAAATACCCAGCATCGGCATAACCAACAAGATTGGGACTTCAATTATTTCCATAAAATAAGCCCATATCGGCAGTCCCTTTTAGATACCATAATATGTATTTGATTCCATTTCAATGTCTCCTTGTAGGAGCAGAGCTATATCTTGCCAAGACATTACCTGAAAAAGTTATTTCAGGCCTTGTTGTATTAGCAAGATACATTAGTGCACCAATTGCACAAAGATATGATACTCCAGGACCAAGAAGCTCTTTATTCTTTTCTTGAGGTCGGAATGGATCTTTATTCACATCAAGTGATCGAACAACCATCGGAGTACTTAATGGATGTGCTCCATCCCTGTAAAACCGTTTCAGTACCTTTTATATGTATGCAGATTGATGAACAAAAATTCCGTTTGCCAAATGTTCAATTTGCAAACCAAGACATAATTTTATCTTTCCGAGATATTTCATCTCAAATTCTTTCTATACATAATCAACTGCCTTTTGGAGTTCTATAGGAGTTCCAATAAGGTTTATGTCATCAACATATACGGCAAGTACAACAAATTTCGAAGTTGTTTTATTTATAAAAATACATGGACAAATGACATCATTTATATAACATTCCTTTAATAAATACTCACTAAGACGATTATACCACATACGTCCTGATTGATTTAGACCATACAAAGATCTTTGCAATTTGATTGAAAATATTTCTCGGGATTTTCAATTATGTGCGTTAGGCATTTTAAATCCCCCCGGAATTTTCATGTATATCTCATTATCAAATGAGCCAAAGGTAGGCGGTAACCACATCCATTAAATGTATGTCAAGCTTTTCATGGACAGCAAAAATAATGAGATAACGGAACGTTATAGCATCCATAGCGAGTGAATATGTCTCTTCATAATCGACATCAGGCCTTTGTAAAAATCCTTGTGCAACAAGGAGTGCATTATATCTTTGTACCTCATTGTTCTCATTCCTCTTGCGTACAAAGACCCATTTATAGACAATAGGCTTAACACCATTAGGTGTTTGGAAAGGCCCAAAAACTTCACGTTTCGCAAGTGAATTCAACTCTGTTTGGATTGCTTCTTTCCATTTTGGCCAATCACGTCTTTGTTGACATTCTCCAACAGATTGAGGTTCAAGATCCTCACTATCTTGCATAATGCTATATGCAACATTATATGCAAAGACATAATCTACCACTATATCCATTCGATTCAAATTTGTCTCAATATCGATTGGATTTATTGATAGTTCCTTATTTTCTTGAGTCTTGGGCTCAGTAGTTTCCTCATGAACCTCGGAATTTATTAAATCATGGATTTCTTCATGAGACTCTTTCGTAGTGTCATTTTGATCATTTATTTTTCTTTTTCTAGGATTTCGATCCTTAGAACCCAATGGTCTACCATGTTTTAGGCGTGCTTTTGACTCATTAGCTACAGAGGCGGATCCATGATTTGGAGGTTCCTGGTGCCAAGCTAATCGATTTTATCAACTCGGGTGTCAGTTCGGGTTATTCATCTTTTTTATTTATATAGACAAATATCGATCAAACGAAAAAAGTATAATAACTATAACTAATTGACGCAACCATAAAACTTCCAACAATAGTATTAATATTATAAATATACATCATCTATTTACAATTGTCCTCGACGAGTTTTCATATTTTAAAAACGATCCATAATGACATCATTACTTACATTTGTGAATACATCACGCTCTATGTAACAAACTAAACAATCATTTAAATATTGGTCACCCATGCTATTCCGTTATTCATTCTTTATCTGCTTCATGGATGAGAATGCTCTCTCCACAGTTGCGGTAGCAACAGGTAAAATCAGAGTCAACTTCACAAGTAAATAAACATAAGAATAAGTCTCCACAAGATTTGCTTCAACCAATGCTTTTGCCAAATCACTAATTCCTTGTAAGTTGGAGAACTTGGGATTACCAGCTCGCATATGAACTATAAAAGTATCAAGTTGATAACTCAAGTCTCGAATCTGTACTTCATCAAACTCATTTGGGTAACAGTTTGCTAAAGTCATTATTCTACCTTTATCAAAATTAGCAAAAGAATTGGCCGGAATCAAGCTAGCCATCCCGAGAAGCAAATCGCTACTCACCACATCAAAACGGTCATTAAGCTCTTGAAGTTGCACATCAATTACAACATAAAAGATATCAACACGCAAGCAGTGTGAATAACAAACACATAAAGACTTGCGCTTCGACTTTCCAAGAAAATAAGATTCATCCATCTTGGGAATCAAAATGTCATGCATAACACAAAATGAGGAAACATCATCTAGTAAAGATTTTCATCCACTTTCTCTCATATCTTGCAATCTTTTCTTTGTGATGTTAAGAAACTCCAAGGCATTAACAATAGCTTGATCCCTCTTTTGTAGGATCTTGTTCAACTCATTTGACATTGTCAAAACTTTCAACATCAAGTGAAGCATAAAAACAAATTTGAATGTTGTTATCTCGCTCAAAAGATATTTTGCTTGATTTCTCTCATTTGAGGTAGAACCTTCATATTTAATCACTTCAAGCACACGAACAATAGATGAGAAAATAACAATAAAGTTATCTAATGTTTTGAAATGTGATCCCCAACGAGTGTCACCTGGTCTTTGAAGCTCGCGTTCTTGATTTAGTCCTCGCCCAATATGAACTTCATCGGACTCAAGTAATTGCTCCAACTTTTCAGCTTGAAGATGTCGAAGCAAATCTCTGCGCTTAAAAGATCCTCCAATGACATTCAACACATTAGTAACATGACAAAAGAAGTCTTCAACATCCAAATGCTTTTTAGCAATAGCTACAAGTATTAATTGCAATTGATGCGCAAAGCAATGAATGTAATATGCCGATGAACTATCTTTCATAATCAAAGTCTTGAGACCACTTATCTCCCCCTCATGTTACTAGCTCCATCATAACTCTGTCCACGTATTTGTGATGGACTTAGTGAGTGCTCAGAAAGCAAAGAGTAGATCGCTTCCTTCAATGAGCATGCTGATGTATCACTAACATGGACAAGACCAACAAATCGCTCTACCACTTCACCATTCTTATCAACATAACGCAAAACAAGAGCCATCTGTTCTTTGTGTGAGATATCTTTGGACTCATCAACTAATATAGCAAAGTAATCTCCATTCAAGTCTCCAATTATAGCCTTTATTGTTTCTTTTGCACAAACATTAATAATATCCTTTTGGATCATAGGGCAAGTCAAAGTATCATTTTGTGGAGCATTTTCTAATATTACTTTTCCCACATCCGGATGCTTGTCCCCATGCCATCGTAAGAATCCTAGAAAGAGGCCTTGATTAGTTGAAGTTTCACTTTTATCATGACTCCTAAAAGGCAATCCATACAACAATAGAAGTCTTTCCACATCAATTGATGCTTCTAAACGCATCCGATACTCACTTTTCAACTTATCGGAGTGCTTTTCAAAAACAACTTGAATTGATTGATGTTGATTTGATAAGTCTAGCATCTTCTTGAAACATTTATCATGGACACCATTAACAACAATAACATGTAAACAAAATCTTTCAAGACCCTTATTCCAAGCCCTAAAACCATTCTTTGTATAAAAATCGCCCGTACTTCCATGAATAAATTTATTTTTGAATAAATAACAACATAAGCAATATGCTGCATCTTTCTTCACACTATACTCCAACCATTTAGGACATTGGCCCTTGAACCAACTTGGAACAAATTGACGCATTCTTCCTCCTATTTGAGTTTTGGGAAATTGATGCTTGAAAGGTTGGCAAGGGCCTTGTTGAATGTAATGTTTCCTTACTTCATCTCGTATTCGAGGGTGATAGTCTGCGATAGGTATTCTTTCTCCCGGATCGCCTTTAAATGAGCCCAAATCTAGTTCATTTATAAGATGGGAAACATTGTCATTCGCTTGGCTCAAGGATTGACAACTAGGACTTGATTGAGAATGGTCCAACCTCGTGACAAATTTATCCATCTGAATTCAATTCTTATAAAATAAAAGCTCATTCTAGTGAGAAAGCTTTCTATGTATCTCACTATGGAATATAGTATAATTTCTATTACTTCATACCATGAATAAGCTTAGCCAATGAAAATTATTCAACTTTCCCTAATACTTTTTATTGTTAAAATGGAGTTAAGTTTGAATTCTTCTTGGTAAAAAATATTGGAGATGTTCTTTTTCTTTTAACCACGAAATTAATTTCTACCATAAAACTATTTAAGTGGCATAGAATTTTCAACAAAACCAAAGAAATACATAACAAATAAATCACAAGAGACAATAAAATTTTGCAAGAACATCAAAATCCAACTAAATACAAAGAAAAGAAAAGCAGAAAAAACATATATTTAATGGAGAAAAAAATAGTCACAACCCACATAGGGTTAAAAAATAAACAAGAGAAAGTGAGAAAGCTTTACAATCGTGGTCGTAGAGCAGTGACCAAGCGTGCTTTGAAACAGCAAAAGAGAAGAAAAACTACGAGCCGTGAACGTGAGAACCGGAACTGGACGAGCAAAGCGGGGGTTTGCAGTTTGCTGCTTGCTGGAGACGAGATTGGGGAATGGGGAGTTGGGAATTGGGTTCTGGAGACTAATTTTGGGAAAGGGAAAGTGGGGATGGCTTTTGGCTTTTTAGAAATCTTATTTTAATTATAAAGCTTTTGAATATTACTTTATCTTATTAGTTTAAATTAAAATATTTAAAAATAAAAAAATGTGTTATATGTTGGATTCAAACTCATAACCAGCAAAAGAAAAAGTTGGACCTTTGTCACTGGCACCTTGTCCACTTTTGTTTTGGGGTGACACTTTAAATATATATACTATTTCTTATATATATATATATATATAGTTTTCGCCGAAGCTTGCGGGTAGCGTACCACCCCGAACAAAGTACATAGATCCGCCCATGATTAGCTATGACGTTAGAAGATTGTCCAATAGGGACATCAATACGGATTGGAACATTCTTTGCAGGGATATGTGATTTTGTTATCCTTTTCAAATCCAAAAATGCGTCTAGCATTTGATTTGCTATTATTTGCAAATGGATAATCTTTTGCACCTCTTTTTCACAAATAGAGGTACGTGGATCAAGATGAGACAATGATGAATTTTTCCACAAAACTTCTCGTTTGGTTTCACCAATTTCTCCCCCTAATTTTGGGAAAAGTGTCTCATCGAATCGACAGTCTGCAAATCGAGCAGTAAATAAAGTCCTCGTTAATGTTTCAAGATAGCGAATAATGGTGGGCGATTCAAACCCAATATATATTCCTAACCTTCTTTAGGGACTCATTTTGGTGCGATATGGCAGTGCTACTGTGATGACCCAAAAGGTCATCCTGTGTATCCTTAGCTAATTCTATGTTTCGAGCTCATAAAAACCTCCTTATATCTCACATCGATTTGCGTGCGCAGCCCGGGCGTGTAGCCGGGAAGCCGTTGAGTGAGAAACTGATAAAAATGATGATTTTATATTAATTATTTGAATAAAGTTGACTTTGATCAATATTTTTTGTAAACGGACCCGGACCCATAATTTGACGGTCCCGGAGGGTCCGTAGGAAAATATGGGACTTGGGCGTATGCCCGGAATCGAATTCTGAGGTCCCAAGTCTGAGAAATGAATTTTTAAAGAAAATTGTTCTCTGAAAAATATAAAGATTTTTTAAAATGAATTTCTATGTGGAACCTGTGAAATCGGGCCCGTATTATGGTCCTCGAGTCCGGAACAGGTTCAATGTGATTTATATGTGTTCTCTGTGAAGTTTGGTAATAAACGAATTTCGTTTGACGTGATTCGGATCAAGAATGGAAAATTTAAAGTTTAAAGAAGTTTTAAGAAATTTCATTAATTTTGGGGTCTAATTCGTATTTTTGATGTTATTTTGGTGGTTTAATTACTCGAATAAGTCCATATGATATTTTGAGGTTGTGTGCATAATTGGTTTTGAACCCGAGGGCTCGGGTGAGTTTCGGGTAGGTGTCGGAGTGCAAAAACATAGAAAAATCTGGTGTTAAACCTCAGTTTCTGGTGTCTGGTGTAGACTACTATGCGATCGCAGAGGCCTCTTCGCGATCGCATAGCTTTTTGATGGGGAGGGGAATTTGATGCACTATGCGATCGCATAACATGTTCCGCGATCGCATAGTGTAGTAGGCAGGCTGGGGGCTGGGGGTAAGCTGTTCAGTGCGATCGCGGTTCCTTGTCTGTGATCGCGTAGGGTGAGGTCAGTGGTCGCACATTCTCCTTCGCGATCGCGGAGCTTTAGAAAAATCAGTCCTCTATGCGATCGCAATCCCTTCTTCGCGATCACATAGACCAGATTCGCCCAGTGATTTTAAAAGGTCCAAAACAGAATCAATACGTGATTAAACCCATTTTTCTTAAACTTCTTCTTCTCCTCTCCTCTTGGGCGATTCTTGGGAGACTTCTTCACCATAATCTCTTAGGTAAGTAATCTTTAACTCGTTTCCTTCCATTTTAATCAACATCTATTAGATTATAGGCCTAAAAACATTAAATTAAAGGGAGAAAATTGGGGTTTTGGGTAGAGTTAGGGCTTTTTAATTATTTGGAAATTTGACCTCGTTTTAGGGTCGGATTTCAAAATAAATTATATATTCGGGCTCGTGGGGAATGGGTGATCGGGTTTTGGTCCGAACTTTGTGTTTTGACCAAGCGGGCCCGGGGTCGATTTTTGGAATTTTGGGAAGAATGTTGGGAATTCTATAATTTAGCATTGGAATTGAATTGTTAAGCATTTATTGATGTTATTGAGTCAATTATGTCTAGATACGATTGATTTGGAGTCAGGTTCGAAAGGAAAAGCGGTGCTAGAGGCTTGATTTGGATTCTTGGAGTTGAGGTAAGTGTTTGGCCTAACCTTAGCTTGAGGGAATAGGTGTTGAGTCATATGTGCTACTTGTTATTCCATGTTCAAGGTATAGGTGAGGTGACGAGTACCTATATATTGTTGTCAAGCATGCCCGGAGTCGGTTTTGATGTTATACGTGTTTTTCTTCGATATTCACTGTGTTATGAAGTATATTTCATTTTGGAGGTTATTCAATTGTTGGAAATACTTGGTTGAGAACATTGTTGATAAATTATTCGGTTAAAGATTATTTTGTTAAGTTATATACTTGAGCTAGATTGGTTATAGTTGTGTCCCTTGCCGGGACGGTATTATTTCTGTTGTTGTTCCCTTGCCGGGATGTAGTGATTTATGATTCATGTTGATGATTTTCCTTGCCAAATTGATGTTCTTGATTTTGTTTGGGTGAGGAAGAGTGTAAAGCACGAAGGGTGATGCCGTGTATTTATTTCATTGCATTGTGAGGATGAGAGTTAAAGCACGAAGGGTGATGCCGTGTATTTATTTCATTGCATTGTGAGGATGAGAGTTAAAGCACGAAGGGTGATGCCGTGTATTTATTTCATTGCATTGTGAGGATGAGAGTTAAAGCACGAAGGGTGATGCCGTGTATTTATTTCATTGCATTGTGAGGATGAGAGTTAAAGCACGAAGGGTGATGTCGTGCCATGATTTTACATTTAACAACACGAAGGATAATGTTGTGCCCCTTTTATTTATTTCATTGCATCGTGAGGATGAGAGTAAAAGCACGAAGGGTGATACCGTGCCATGATTTTACATTTAACAGCACAAAGGATAATGTCGTGCCCTTTTATTTATTTCATTGCATTGTTAGGATGAGAGTAAAAGCACGAAGGGTGATGCCGTGCACTTGTTTGGGTGAGGATGAGAGTAAAGCACGAAGGGTGATGACGTGTACTTATTTGCTCTGTGATGTTGTTTCCTGTTGATATTTATTTGTTATTACCGTTGTCTTGTTCCTTTACTCAGTACTGTTTTCCCCTCATTCCCCAGTATGTTTTCCCCCGTTCTTCTGTGCTTAATTGTTTACTTCCTGTTATTACTCTGTCATATATTATTGAATTGCACATGTATTTGTTATTTGTCGTGTCCTAGCCTCGTCACTACTTCGCCGAGGTTAGGCTCGGCACTTACTCAGTACATGGGGTCGGTTGTACTGATGATACACCTGCACATCTTTATGTTGCGCAGATTACAGTACCGGATTCGGTGGGCACTAATCGAGGGGGTATCCTTTAGTCCACAGGCGACACCGAGGTAGTTCTGCAGGCGTCCGCATGCCCTAGCGTCACCTCCTTTATATCTCCACTTTCCTGTCTTTTCTTGTATTTCCAAGACAGTAGCTCTTTGTTTATTCAGACCTATATTTTTAGTAAATCATAGACAGTCCGTGAAAGTTGTGACACCAGATTTTGGGGGAATTAATACAGAGGAATTGTGGAATACTATTTAATTAAACTGTTAGATTTCATTTCTTCCGCACTTTGATTTCTTATTATTATGTTTCACTATTAAATTACTAAGTAATAAGGGAATAGATTAGAATGATTGGTAACGTTGGCTTGTCTAGCGGGTCTCAATGTTAGACGCCATCGCGGTCTCGACGGTGGGATTTCGGGTCGTGACAGCTACAGGCACATATACTGCACATCCAAAAATTCTTAAATGGGATATATTAGGTTCATGACCCAAAAATAATTGCAACGAGAATATTTATGATAATTTGTGGTATGAGACGAACTAGCATTGATGCATGCAAAATGGCGTGACCCCAAACAGAAGTGGGCAGCTTCGTTTTCATGAGTAACGGTCTTGCTATCAATAGCGGACGTTTAATTAAAGACTCTGCAAAGCCATTTTGAGTAAAAACATGAGCTACAGGATGTTCCACTTTTATCCCAATTGATAAGCAATAATCATTAAATGCTTGGGATGAAAGCTCAACACCATTATCAAGTCTAATAGACTTTATTGGACTATCGAAAAATTGCGCTCGTAATCAGAAATATTTGTGCCATTATTTTTGCAAACGTGAGGTTGCGAGATGATAATAGACACACATGAGACCATCTAGAGGATGCATCTATTAAGACCATAAAATATCTAAATGACCCACTAGGTGGGTGAATAGGTCTATAAATGTCCCCTGTATACGCTCTAAAAAGGTACGAGACTCACTCCCAACCTTTGTTGGTGATGGTCTAATAATTAACTTGCATTGATAACAAGAAGTGCAAGAAAATTTATTATTTAATAGAATCTTTAAATTCTTTAATGGATGCCCATTTGAATTTTCTATAATTCGTCTCATCATAATTGATCTATGATGTCCCAATCGATCATGCAAAAGTATAAAAGTATTGGAATCGGTAACCTTTTGGTTTACAGTAGAATGTGCCTCAATTGCACTAATTCTTGTCCAATATAGGCCACAAGATAGAGATGAGAATTTCTCAATAACCCTTTTCTCGCCAGAGACATTTTTGGTAATGATGAGATATTCAAAATTATTCTCAACTATTGTCTCAATATGATATCCATCGGCGGATATCTTTAAAACTCAACAAGTTCCTCTTGGACTTGGAGGAGAACATTGCATTCTCTATGATAAGCATTATTTCCTTAGGCAGAGTTATAGTGGCTTTTCCAGAGCCTTCAATTAAATTACTACTACCAGAAATTGTAGTAACATCTGCACACATACTTAAATGAGAGAAATATTTCTTCTCCTTGAATATTGTATGTGTCGTACATGAATCAACTAAACAAATATTTTTACAATTGAACTTTGATCCAAGTTTGTTTTGTGAGATATTCATATTTGCTTCCCATTGTTTGACATACAAAAGAAAATATACGAATAAATATTAGTATTTTTTGAAGGAAAAAAAAGAAAAGAAATAAAGTTTGAATATAATGAATAAACATAAAATAAAAAAAAATCAAATAAAGAAGTGAAATGTTTCCACCCAAACCCAATCGGATGGAGTATTAATTGGCACGTAATATTTAGTAATTGTATTTTTAATATACAATATGTGTATCCAAATCCATACTATCCTTTTATTTTCTTTTTCAAATGTCTACAAATCATAGTATGACGTGATGCCCGGTGACCATATTAAGTGGATAGAAAATTTTGTATTGTATTTTCTAAATAAAATGGAGAAATTAATCAAAGGACACCAGACCTCGCAATCACACTTAGTTTGGAGTGGGAGTATTTAGTACTAAAATTAAATATTTGGCTAATAAAGAGCAAAGAGACGATGTTATGCCGTACACTATCAGGATCTCAAAATCAAACTACTACTTGATTTGTATAGAAAATTCGTCATGTTTTTTTGGATTCGACAAGTACTAAATTTTGTAGACAAACTTAGCAGTTCAGTAGATCGAAAACAATAATTTGAATTAGTTAGAACACTCAATTGATTGTATAAAACAAATATTATAACTATATTTAATCAAAACGAACTAACACTATTTCATAAATCAAATAATACTAACTGATACTAATGACTACTACTCATGTAAAGAACTATAACTACATGATGTTTATTCGTTAACTACTACGAATAGGCAAAAAAATAAAAATTAAACTACTCAATCATCTTTAACCACGGATCCATCATCGATCAAGTGGTCTATTTTTCCATCAGAGTGCTCAAAAAAATCTGCCACATCCAAAGGGGTGATGTCAAAATCATTGTCAGAGACATAATTGACTTCAGGGCCTTTATTCTTGAGAGATGCTTGATAAAGCTCAACCAAATGTCTTGGTACACGACAAATATTTGCCCAACATTCAGTATTTGAACAATTTGCCTTTGGCCTCTCATCTTTTCCTTTCTATTTTTGGTGGTTATTTTTCTTTGGGGGTGATTAACACAAGGAAAATTTCTTCCTTGTCCACAGCCACGACCACGACCATTAATAGGGCAACGGCCTTTTCCACACTTAGCATAATGGGGATACACCTCATCCACTTGAGGCAGTGGTGTAGACCCTGTGGGTCGATTTTCGTGATTTCTCATGAGCAGCTCGTTATTTTGTTCAGCCACAAGGAGAAGAGAAATCAACTCAGAGTACTTTTTGAACCTTTCTCTCGGTATTGCTGTTGCAAGACCATATTGGAGGCATGAAACGTTGTGAACGTTTTTCAAGCATATCATAGTCGGTGATAGTATCTCCACAAAGTTTCAATTTATAAGTAATTCTGAACATTGCAGAATTATATTCAGAAACAGACTTAAAGTCTTGGAGCTCAAATGAGCCCAATCATATCGTGCTTGTGGAAGAGTGACCAATTTTAAGTTGTCATATCTTTCCTTTAAACCATTCCACAAAACAAGTGGATCTTTGACTGTGAGATATTCTATTTTCAACCCTTCAACAAGGTGATGACGCAAAAAAATCAAGGCCTTAGCACAGTCTTGGGTAGATACTTTATTTTTATCTTTAATGGCTTCTCCGAGACCCTTTGCATCTGAATGGATTTCAGCATCCAACACCCATGTCATATAGTTCTTGCCCGAAATTTCAAGGGCAACGAACTTTCTTTTCATAATGTCAGTCATAATTAAAAAGAGGAGAAAAGTTATACCTTAATGTTCTCAAAGAGCTTCTTGAGACGGTAGAGTCTCGTGTTGATAACGTTTTGTGAAACAATTAATAAAAGAACAAGAACAATATTGCAGAGAAAGAGAGAGAGGAAATTCTTATTGAATTTTTGGGATGATTTACAATGGGGTAAGACCCATCTATTTATAGGGAAAAATAACTTAGCCTCAAAGTAAAACTCTATGAAAGATAGACATCCACTCTAAATAGTTCCAGCAGAATCAAAGAAGAGCTTTTTCCTATCGTAGTTTACTTGGGCATGAATCTTGTCGTCAAAGCTTCTGAATTCCGGTGCTTAATTACACATTTCACGTATACATGGATCATAATATTTGGTTGTCTTTAATCCTAAATACCTTTGTTTACTATAAAAAAAATGAAATTTAGTAACATCCTTAAAATCATAAGTATAATGAAGCACATTGTCAACGTAAGACATGGAGTGATATGTGCGACAATACATTATTTCATTAATAATAAAATAAAAAAGTGTAAAGTTAAATTTATATATATACATACATAGAGAGAGGTTTCATTTTTTTTTTCTCGGAGTAACTAAAAAGAAAGTGTTTTACATAAATAAATTTGAGATGAATGGACAAATAACTAGTTATTATAGTAGAGAATTAAAGAAACTTAGAACATAATTAGGAGGAAAAGAAAAGTATTTTTGAGAAAAATACATTTAGAAGTACTTTTTAAAAGTTTGGTCATACACTAACTGCTGCTTAAAAATACTTTTTAAATTTATTAGTCAAACATAAACTGATTCGCACTAAAATTACTTTTGAAAAGAATATATTTAAAAATAAGTTAGTTTTTCCAGCTTGGCCAAACGAACGGGCTATTAGCCACCTTTATAGTAGTATCTTTCGTCTTCTCCCTTATTTTGCTTTATCACTTTCTTGTTTTAGTTCTAGAAAAAGAAACGGAATAAATCAAATCTGATGTGACATAAAACACGCTAGCTATTAGTTGATCCACTTGTTTATCACTAAATCATAGTAGTATTTAATAATAAATTTATGCTTTTTATAGGGAACTTTTACCTATTTAAGCTACATTATGAACCTAATTACCATTCTCATTTCAATTATATATATTATGTATATAATTATCAGTTGCATACAAAGTAAAGTATTAGACACTAATCTTTCTCATTTTCTCTCCCCTCCCTTTCTATCTTTCTCGCTACCAAGCACACTTCTAAAAGAATAATTGGTTTGATTTAGTTTTGATAAAAGCCGAATCAATCGGGTGTATGTTCACCCCTATCTCAAGGTATGCGAATAATACAAAAATGGTTTGAAAAAAACTCTTATTCTAGAAAATTTCAAATTTGAACAAGATTAGTTCAATTACCTCGTGAGTTTGAGGCCCCAAGATTTCTCTTTCCACCACCATTTAATAATTATCAACTTATAGCCTCTTCTTTACACGCATAAAAATTGCTGTCAAGTGTCACCTTCGATTGAAATGATTAAAGAATAATTTTTTTTTTCTTTTGCAATGCGAGATTTGTAGTATCTTTAAGCATTACTAAAAGTTAAACAAGTGTTTGAAAATGATTATAAAGCTGTAAAATCAATATATTGACATCCATTAAAAGTATCAAAGCATTAAATTCGAAAATTGGGTTTAGTGAAATTATTGCTTGTTTGAATTAAGTGTTGTTGCAAACGACCGAACATATTTTTTCAAGTTCATATCTCAATTTCGAGGGAGTTTTGATGAAGATTCGAGTTATTTTGGTTGGAATTCCATATTGATATTCGAAGAGGAAGACAAATAAATTGTAAGTATTTTGTATATCGGGTGTACAAATAACATACAAAATATAAAACTAACATAATTGTATTCAAGTCGTATGCAAATTGTATGTAAGTTGTATGTGTTTCGCCGGATCGATTATGTATAACATAAAATCGTGTGCAAGTTGTAAGTAAATTGTAGCGTTTGACCATAGTCTATATAACAAAAATCTATATATAAGTTGTATCTAAATTGTAGCTTTTGATTAACACTATAGCACCAAATCTTGGTTTACGACAATAGTATTATTAGTTTTAATAATATCATTGTCACTGTTACAGATATACAGAGTCGAGTAGTTTCTAATTAGTCATCGACTAGTACCTCTGAATTCAAAATTAGGACAAGAGGAACACTTTTTGCTGCTCAAACACTAGTAATTAACTTCATCCAAAATTTGAAATTAAAATACAAAACTAACCTCAAGGAATCATAGGTCGAAACTTCTTACAATCCAAGAAAGATTTCTGATTCCCACCATGACAAATATATAGCGTATTCGGACATATATATAAACAATTATCCACCAAACTAACATTAACAGAACCAGGTTTTAGGCCCAATAGAGGCCCAGGAATAGGCCCAAACAAGTAATTCCCGCCTAACAACAATCTCTCAAACGACGACGTATTATTCCTCGGAACTACAACTTTGACTGCATACTGTGTCGGTATCATGCCAGAAAACTTGTTATGTTCCAAATTCAGAGCCGACAACTTCGGCATTGACGCCATGAAAGCCGGCAAGAAGCCATGCAAATTATTATAACTCAGATCAATAGCTATAAGCTTATTACTTCTATACCTTAAATCTTCTGGCAATTGTATTAACGTGAAGTTGTTGTAAGAAAGTGTGAGTTGTTGAAGAGATGAATGGTAAAATAACACCGACGGTATAATCCCAGATAATAAATTATGACTCAGATCTAAAACTTGTAGAAACTTTAACTCTCCTACGCTTAACGGTAACTCGCCGTTTAAATAATTGTTACGTAGTGAGAGTTCAATAATGGACTTGGAGAAACGTGACGTTAAGAAGTTTCCTGTGATTCTGTTATCACTTAAGTCTAAGAAGAATAGGTTTCTGAGCTGATAGAGAACAGGTAAATCTCCAGTAATATTGTTATGTTGAAGCTCAAGCCGGTTTAAATTGACTAAACCGTTGAAACTTGGTGGGATTGAACCGGTGAGATTATTGTTATCAAGAAATAGTTCTTGAAGACGTAAAAGAGAACCAATGGAAGAAGGGATTTTACCTGTGAATGAGTTTTTTGAAAGACTGAGTCGACGTAGCCGAGTCAAGTTTGAGAGTGAATGTGGGATTAAACCGGAGAGTGAGTTAAAGGAAATATCTAAAACTTCGAGATGAGGGAGGTTGGTTATATATAATGAACCGGAGTAACCGGCTTGGTCTAAGCTGATTTCAGTGACTCGGTAAAAACCGGAGACGATGAGATCACATCGGAAACCGCAAGTGAACCGGTCGGAGAAAATATTATCGCATGGGTCTACGGTGAAGTTCCATGAACTCAGGCATGAACCGGAGGAAAGGGAATTTGGGTTTATTCCATTTTTGAGATGTTGAAGTCCTTGTATATCAGTAGGATGAGTTTTGCACTCTGCTAATAATAATACAAAGAATATGAAGAATGATGCTAGAAAAAGATTATGAAAAAACTGCATTTTCATCTTTTAGTTTTGGGTTTATGGTTTTTCTTGTGTACTAGGATTTTGGAGTTCTGGATCTGTTTTTGTATTGCGTCTTGGTATAGTACAGAAGTGAATGTGGAAAGAGATGACATGAGAAATTAATCATCTATAGAAGTGAATGAATTATTTAATCTGTATAAGCGATACGTCAATGAAAAATATAAAGAACATCTAGTATCTTTAATCTTTTTCTTTTATTTTATATAATGTTGATTTGTGATGTGTTTAAATGGAACGAAGTGATATGTGAAGATTCATATAGCTAATTCAACTTGATCCCGCTTTGAATGTGACCTTTTTAGATCTCTTATGTGTAAAAGACAGATTTCATACGTGTAAAAATAAATTTCTTATGTGTAAAAAAAGAGGTAGGGTCATAAAACTAAAAACAAGTTTGTAAAGAGCCAAAAAAGCATTTGACGCGCTTTGAACCGCGATTGTTGTTAATGAATTACTATTTAATATGCAGAGTGCATTAATTAGCAATTAATATACTCCACTGGTAAAGATAAAAAGAATGAATATGAATCTTCTTTTTTGGGATCTAGGTTAGTTGCATGATCACATGTGGGTGCTGACTCTTGTGTTTTCTATACAGAGTCAGACTTGCAATTTTTTTATGATAAAGAAGATTTTCTGAAGATGATTCTATTCTACTTTTAAGTCCATATAGGATTAAGAGAATATTTTCATATCATCAATATCTTCTGCTGCAGAGCTCTACTGCTCTTAGTATAGCTAGATTCACCTAAAGATGTTTCAAAAACAGTTGGGGAAATACTTAGGATACGAACAGTAACGACCCAGTGTAATCCCACAAGTGGGGTATGTGAAGGATAGGATGAACGCAGCCTTACCCCTACCCTGGAAGAGCAAAGAGACTGGTTTACGATAGAAAATACTTGGGATACGACCCATTAAAATTCCTAATGTAAAGTCTATATATGCAAATAACTTTATCTTATCATTTCATAGTAACGGCAAAAGTTATGGAACACTTTGAAGAGCTCTTCAAGACACTCACACATTCACTTATAATAGGCTATTTAAATTTGTAGTTGCGGGATGGTGGTGGGGAAAGGTACAAATAATTAAACAAATAAAAGCGAAAAGCAAGCAGGATAGCATATGTTATAGTCCCCAGCTATTGCAATAGAAAATAATTAGCACCTTCTGAGTCATCGAAAAAGCTTGATTATTTCTCCTTTGGCTTCTCATCAAGTTGTCTATATACTGCTGTATTCGATTTTGATCCATCTCAGAATGTTAACGTAATTTCCCTGGACATCAGACACAGGAGAGCACCATTATACCACTGAGCAGCAGTGAGAAACCGCTCTGCAGTGTAAGCAGCAGGATACAAACCCCTGAGAACTTTTCCTTTTCTGACTGGTGGGTTCCAACTACCTCGCATGCACCTCGACTATTCCACTGGAAAGGCTAGAACAGGCAAGCACAGGTGTCGGCTAACCCATGAGTTCTTGTGGGGAGAAAAGACTATGGGCAAGGAAAGGTCCAGTCTCCGACAATTATTCCTGTCCCTCAGCGACTAAGTGTCAAATAATCGCCTTGGCTTGGCTGTAAATATTGCTCAATAAACTCACCACCCTAAAAGTCCCAAATGGAAATAATTCCTAAGTAGTACATGTTACAGTTGATAAACTAAAGTTAAGAAGAAGTATCAATCAAATACGCCTCAGTTCCAAATTAATTTGGTCGGCTATCTGATTTGAAAATTCTGTTCTACCCATTGAGTAATGGGAAGAATATAGAATATGCTCCTGTAAATGCAAAACAAGGCAAGAGCTCCATCTAAGGTTAATGATGACTTCTTTTAACAAAAAGGTCTAGGGTTTTGGCCGACTTAGTAATAACTTAATCAAGGATTTGAATTCTATGGGTTCATATATGCTATTTATTCCTATTTTAGATAATTTTTACACATGCTCCGCGTCACTGGGTTCTGGTTAACCCAGCACCGGTACACTGGATCCGCCCCTGCTTAACTGCCATCAATATCGTTGTTGCGAGTTTTCTTTTTTTCCTTTGGGGGGGGGGGGGGGGGCAGAATTGAATAACC
>ML248462.1:0-33434 GCA_005239495.1 Nicotiana undulata | reverse complement strand
TTTTTTTTTTTTCTGGGGGGGGGGGGGGGGGAGCATAATTGAATTACCAAAAAAAAAATTCCAGCCAGGATAATAAATACTTTTGCAGAATAAGAACTATACCACAATTAAGGAACCAGAGTTGAGGGTTAGCGCTGTTTAGGAAGAACTTCTTTGACATTCACATGAATTGAATATTTACCAACGTTCTGCAAGTAGAATAATCCACACACGTCCATCTTTATAGTTGCCTAAATCAAGAAAAGTAATATACAAAATGTATGAGCATTACGGACAACTTTGCAGTGCACTGGTAAGTATTCAGGGATGTAAATTAATCTCTAAGATTTTTGAACATATTTTATATGATAAAGAAGATTTTCTGAAGATGATTCTACTTTTTAAGTCCATATAGGGTTAAGAGAACATTTGCATATCATCAATATCTTCTGCGGCAGAGCTCTACTGCTCTAGTATAGCTAGATGCACCTAACGATGTTTCACAAGCGGTTGGGAAAATAGTTAGTATACGACCCATTAAAATTCCTAATGTAAAGTCTATATATGCAAATAACTTTATCCATCATTTCATAGTAACAGCAAAAGTTATGAAACACTTTGAAGAGCTCGTCAAGAGACTCACACATTCACTTATAAATAGACTACTTAAATTTGCAGTTGCGGGATGGCGGTGGGGAAAGGTATTATTAATAAAACAAATAAAAGTGAAAAGCAAGCAGGATAGCATATAATATAGTCCCCAGCTATTGCAATAGAAAATAAGTAGCACCTTCTGAGTCATCGAAAGAGCTTAATTATTTCTGCTTTGGCTTCTCATCAAGTTGTCTATATACTGCTGTATTCGATTTTGGTTCATCTCATAACGTTAAAGTAATTTCCGCGACCTGCAAGTTCCTCAATCAGAGTAGACAGATGGACATCAGACGCAGGAGAGCAACAACATACCACTGAGCAGTAACAAAATTAGGACCTATAGTTGCAATTAGGACCGAGCTTGCATGAATGGATTGCCAAAACACAGATTCTGGAGGAAAAGGAGAAAGTTATAAAAGTATGGCCTAGCAGTGAGAAACCGCTCTGCAATGTAAGCAGCAGGATACAAAAATCCCTGAGAACTTTTCCTTTCCTGGCTGGTGGTGTCCAGCCACCTCACTTGCACCTTGACAATTCCATTGGAAAGGCTCTAGAACAGGCAAGCACAAGTGTCGGCTAACCCACGAGTTCTTGGGGTACGCAATGAGTATGGGCAAGGAAAGGGTCTGCAACTATTATTCTTGTCCCTCAGCGAAAAGTGTCAAATTATCGCTTGGCTTTAAATATTTGTCAATAAACTCACCACCCTAAAAGTCCCAAATGGAAATAATTCCTAAGTAGTACATGTTACAGTTGATAAACTAAAGTTAAGAACAAGAATCAATCAAATATGCCTTAGTTCCAATTTAGTTTGGTCGGCTATATGAATTGAAAATTTTGTTTTACCCATCGAGTAATGTGAAGAATATAGAATATGCTCCTGCAAATGCAAAACAAGGCAAGAGCTCCGGTCTAAGTTTAATGGTGACTTTTCTTTTAACAAAAAGGTCNTGAATTACCAAATAGAGTAATATTTTCCAGCCTGGATAATAAATACTTGTGCAGAATAAGAACTATACCGCAATTAAGGAACCAGAGTTGAGGGTTAGCTCTGTTTAGGAAGAACTTCTTTGACATTCACATGAATTGAATATTTACCAACGTTCTGCAAGTAGATACTCCACACACGTCCATCTTTATAGTTTCCTAAATCAAGAAAAGTAATACTTAAATGTATGAGAATAATGGATAACAATGCAGTGCACTGGTAAGTAAACAAGGATGTAAATTAATCTCTAAGATTTTGAACATATGATTGGAATTTCGTTTGAACAACCTAGATACACAACTAATAAATATAACCATCAACCTTTCAAGCAGCAACAAGACAAGCAAGCAGCGAAGAATATGAGAATGCACGAGCAACTTAAAGTAACTCAATATGCTAAACAAATAAGTGAAAATGGAGTTAACTAAAAGAAAGGATTAATTATGATGTACCATCATCTATGTTTCCTTTCTACGACGAATAAAGATAAATTATGGAATCAAATGGAAATTAAATGGGAACATTGACCAATGCCAGTCAAATTCTAAGCCGATATTACCTGCTGCTGAGAAATTTTATTATCTAGACCTTCTCTGCGCAAGTCAGTGTCAACTTTAACATCTCCTGTTGCTTTTCCCAGTAAAACCTGAAGCCATAAGTAAAATCGTTGAATCCTTATGAATTTGGAAGGAACAAAAGAATGCAACATTAGTTGGAAGATTGATTGAAACCACTCATTTAGTACTTCCAACGATGGAATCAACACTAATAATCTTCAGCACTCCAGTTATCTAGACTTCCCCTTCTATTCCCTAGCCATCATAATATGTTTATGTGTTACATCAGTCAAACCGGGAGGAAATCTTTCTTTACATGTGCATCTTGCAAGAAGAAAAATAATATGATGCTCGCTAGTCCCTCCCATTCTTCGGTTTTGTTGCTGTCCAATTACACCCAAAAGTTCTGCAGACCAAAAAAATTGCAAATCATACACTGCTGGAATTAGAAATATCAATCACAACCCTGTACAATGTAGCATTTCTAGTCCAGATAAACACAATGTTCTTTATGCAGTCACAATTTTCAGCCCGCTATGATAAGTTATTTACTTCCAAAACTGCAAGAAGCCAGATATGTGAAGCATTTAATGATGGTATCCCATAATTGAGTAAGAATAGATAAATTTTCCGTACTTCAGGTTTTCAAATCTAGTATTTCGAGTGACCGGCCATGCAGAACAGCTAATGCTCCTTGAGCAGCAGTAGCTATTTGTGTACAAGCAACAGCAGCCTCGTTCATCCTGATAATTGTCCTCTTACACTCTTCAAACTGGTAATTCATGACTGCAATAAAAGAATGACGCCAACCAAAGAAAGAAAAAAGAAAATTCTCAGCAAGAGGGTATGCACCAATAGAGGGAGGCAATTAGCTCCAAACGAAGCTCTTAACAAGAGCTAAAATGGGGACAGAAAATGAAGGGAAGAAGTTGAAAAAGTAGCTATAAATAACAACTACTACCAGTGGTGGACGCACGTGGTGGCAAGCGGGTTCAACTGAACCCGCTTCACCAAAAAATAATACTGTGTATATATATAAATTACGATTAAAATAGCGTAAATTTTGTATAAATATTTTATTTGAACCCACTTGACAACTACTATTTTACGTCTAAAGTTTTGTACTTCTAAGATTGAACCCGCTTGCATAAAATCCTGGGTCCGCTACTGACTACTACGTCTCAGTCCAAAACAAGTTGCGTTCTACTATATGAATCTTCACACTTCACTGACCACGTTACTCCATTTAAATAATCTCATGCCAATATTATGCAAATACAAATAAAAAGTATTAGAAGTTACGTATATTTTCTAGACGTATAAATCTCTGAAAGTTTAAATCACTCCTTGAAAGCATAAGACCTACGGTAAAAGTGCTAATGTCTAAAACATAATCTCAACTAATATGTAATGATATCGCCTATATAAATCTTTTTCTTCAACTGTGTCTAGCTTTTGCTAAGTCTGCATAGATTCACAGAAAGTAACCATAAAAGCAAGAAATTAAATGCTGCAGTGGAAACAAAATCTTAAGCATTAGGGGTCTGTTGGTATGATGGAAATCATTTTCCATGAATGTCTTCCTTGAAATGTTTTCCAAGGAAAATATTTTCCGAAAAAGGAAAAGTATTTTCTCATGTTTGGTTGGTGAATGGAAAATATTTTCCAGCAAAAAGTATTTAATATTAATATTAGCAAGTCAAAGAGTGCTTTTATGAAACTTCTGCGTATTGGAGATTAATAATGTGTTAGTCGAAGCAAGTAATATGAAGTTAAAAGTTATCAGAGTTGTTAGGAAAATGACTTGTGCCCATAAGTAAACTAAATCATTTCCTCCAATTGATGGAAAATATTTTACATGAAAAATAACATCTGACATACCAAACACTAGAAAATCACTTATTATGGAAATTATTTCCCTAAAAAATGACTTTTGGCATATCAAACACACGCATGCAACTTCATAGAAGACACAGAAGAAAGAATAAGTTGTTTAATGAGTCTACTGAAGATTGGACTACCTCTCTTACTAGCACACAGATACCGGCCATTTGAGCTCAAATCCATATCAAGGATCTGGACAGCGATAAAAGGAACTAGTTAAGGTCAACTAATAACTGTGAGGAAAATACAATTCATATACCAGAATAATCGCTCTCAATAGGAAAGTCTTTGCAATTGGATGGTATACTATTTGCACTTGATTCTGGTGAAATTGCTTTCTTAAGGACATTTTCATCACCTATCAGTTCATTCTTTTGAAGCCATCGACAGAGGACACTGGACGATAAGTCTTAACACATGTATGATGTGCCATCAACGGAGAAGATATTGACGGCATTCTAACAGGAAGAAAAACATCATCATTGGTAGGAACCTCTCCGACCTCAGTGTTTAACATACAACAGATAACTCCATCACGCATTTCAGGAAAAGCAGGATTGACAGACAATGCAGAAGATATCATTTGAACCTCTGAACTGCAAACAAGAGGCATATCACCATAATTATTCACATGCTTGTCACTTAACTCTCTGGGACGAGCACCGTCAGGAATGGGAAGCTGCTGATCTGGAGCTTTTGAAATTTCAGATACACCATTATCAGTGTCATCAGGAGTATCCAACAAGAATGAGCTGAAATCATCAAAATAAGACTCATCAATCATCTCATTTCCATCAGGGCCCATGAAAAGCGGCTCTTCATCATCTTTAGAGTTGAACAAAAAATTTGATAGCTCAACTATGTAGTCATCAGTACTAAGGGATGAATTTCTCAAGATATCACTTGAGATTTGGTCTTCCAAGTTGGATGATGAGTTGACAACAGTCACAATACTATACCCTGATGTGCCCATTTTATTTTCCCCACCGTGAACTGGAACTACTAATGTATTTTCAATGCTCAGTTCTTTCTCGGCATGTTCAAAATCCGGAAGAGTTGGGACAGACGCGCCTGCAATTGTAAAATCTGGCAGTTGAAATGACAAGGCACTGTCAGGAAATGCGGCAGTGAAGACCTGACTGTCATATCCAGAAGACGTATTTCTCACATCACCATCAAATTGACCTGCCATATCTAGCAGTATAGGTTCCAAATCCTCTGCTTCAAGTAATTCGCTAACCGGCACTTCATTTGGTTGAGACAACCCCTCAACAGTGGCGATCGTCTCGCGATCCTCAGCAGGGGGAAGAGCTCCTTCAATTCCATTGAGGAAATCCTGAAAGCTAAAGCTGCCAAGGGAAACATCTCCATTATGATTTTTCCCAATGGGTATAACTGAAGGAGCAGTTACATAGTCACTAGCATAAATGGAATGCTCAGCTTCATGTTCCAGAACGCTATTAGGTATGATATTAAAATTAGACTGTTGATTACCAAAATTATCTACCAGTGAATCTACAAACATGCAATCCACGGACAGCGGATCTTCATTATTTCCAGCTCCACCAAGGTAATCGGCATCCGCTGACTCAAATGTGTCGTTGGAGATTCTCTTATGCATAGCGCAGTAACATGAGCTGATGCTCTCAGCTTTTCTCTTCTCAGGAAGACACTTTTTACTTTCTTTTGCCTGCTCAAATCTAATAGAGTCAGATTTTGTTGTCGAAGCAAAATGCTCAAACTCCATCATGAGAGATGATGCTTCAGAAGAAACAACTGGATCACATAGAAGAGCATCCCATCGATCTTGCAATTCCTGAACTGTAAATCTCCGGGAAAATTGAACTGCACCTTTGGCAAGTGATTCAAAAGATGCACCAGCCTGGGATAAGAGGATGCGAAAACTCTATTATCATCAAAGGACAAGTAAATATAAGAACAGAAAATAGATCATATAGCTCTTCCATCTTTGCTTTTCACAACTTAGTTAAAGGATTACTAGGCCTATCAAATTAAACCCCATCGCCTTTCAACGAAAAGTAAGAAAATATGATCTTGTTCGGGCTAACACTAGTATTAATTGTGACAGATACTTATGTATAAGCATCTCTAACATGCCAATTGAACAAATTATCAGCTTACTTGAGTTTTAACCTTAAAGCTTCTGAAATGCTTCAACTATGGGCTTCATTTTGGTGAAGCAATAACGATCTACTCTACGTTTTAGTTTACACAAAATTCAGAAGCTATTACAAGTTAACATGTCCTTCTTCATTCCTCAATTCCTCCATAAACTTGTCAGTCAAAACACTGTTCTAAATTCCACAATAAATTTAATATTGAAACTTTTATTTTAAAAACTTTCTTATAACTTACAACAAATACTACAAATATTATTAGAAACAAATAAGGCATACTATAAGTAAAAAACGATTAACTATACAATTAAATAAAAGTTTTAACGGAAAAAAAATCATTTAAATAGTCTAATACATGTATAACTAACACGCGTATTGTTAATTCACATTGAACTCGTACATAATTGAAAGAAAGAAAAATTAAATTTCCGAAACATTTGATACTTACAATTAAAACTCACAAAAATTAAGAAAAACGAAAACAAAAGGAAACGAAGTATATTTTTGGCTGTACCTTAACGGCGTTAATAAGCAATCGGTCGTCTTCATGAATCCAAATAGAAACAGGAGGAGGAGGAGCTCCCATTGTTGTGCGAATTTGAGAACTCAAAAATCAAAAGGTGGCGCCGCTTTCTAATTTGCTATTTTATTTTTTTGCTTTTCTTTTTCTGTCTCTTTAGAACATTTGAGAGTGAGACAGGGGAATTATTATATTCAAGAATAAAAATAACCTCAACAAGAATAAGTATTTATACTAGTTGGAGATTTTCTTTATCGGGCCACATACTATACCCACTTAAATTTTTTACTTAATTTGAATTTGTTGCCAAATCAGATTTATGTACTTGGGATTTTCTTGAATCTGATTACAAGCCATTGGAATAGAAGGAAAATTAAAATTAATTTTAAAAAAGGGTCTTCAGCAAAGTGTAAAAAAAAAATCCACATATATTCAAGTGATTTCCCTTTTTCTCATAATAAAAATCATGCACAATTTTTATTCTTATTTTGGTTCACTTTAAATATTGAATTAAAATTATCAAGGATATAAAAAGTAGAGTTTTAAAAATAGTTACTCCCTCCGGTCCACAATAAGTGACCAGTTTGCTTTTAGTATGTTCTCATTAAGAAAATACCTAGTATAACTAAATTACCCTAATTAAATATTTAATGTGAGGAGTAAGAAAACTTTTTAGGGATATACATAAGGGTAATTTTGTAAAAATAAATTGGATTCTTTCTTGATTATATAAACGGCCATTTATTTTAGACCAAAATAAAAAAATAAATTGATCACTTGTGGACCGGAGGAGTACTAATGTAACCAAGAAGTGTACTACTATGTGACAAATCAAATTATTTAAAAAAGTTTAATAACTTTTATTCCTTTTTTAGCTAATCTCAATTTGACTACTCAATCTAAAAGGTGTGAAATTCATAAAATAATTACTAATCAGCAAAAAGTGACCCTTCGTAACTGTGATTTGATAGTATCGATAAACATAATCGCTATTAAAGTAACTTATTTAAATATTTGTCAATTATAATAAGCAGTATCTTTGAGATTTAATTGGATTTCCATAAAAGTTTTTGCAAAACAGAAAAGGGTCTTTTCATTAGATTCTCCCTACCTGATTTTGACACCAGATTAAGAATATATTTCACGTACTTTCACATATTTATAAGAAAGTAAGATTACCTTATTAATAATTTACAACAATGTAACTAAGTCTCAATCCCAAACAAGCCTAGTGATCAGCTACATGAATCATCATAGTCAATATTGCTCCATTTCAGCCCGTTTAATTCTAATATTATTAAAAATTTACACGATACTGATTATAGTTTCTCTAGCACGGTGCTTTATATTTTTCATTAGTGTAAAATCAAGATTAATTACTATAGGTACGGCGAGTTGTCCTCCTAGATTTTTTTAAAGTAATGTCAGGACCTTTGTACTAACAATTTTTTATGTCAAGAAGGAGACCAGTTACTAGACGAGACAGACCATTGTTTATAGGTTGATTATAAGTTTGGAGATCGAATGATATTCTTCCCCTTTTCGAGGAATTCTCGTGCCAATAACCATAGGAACAGATCACTACCAAAATAAAGTCTTTTTGCGGCAATTATTTAATGGCAATTAGCCAATTGTCGATAAAATAATTCTCTCTGAAAACATTAGTGACAATTGAACATTTGCCACGAAATCATAATTTTTACCAGCTATTCAAAGTAATAGTCAATAAAGGTTACTAAATTAAAAGCCTATTATACTCATTTCATTCTACCTCAAGTTTTTCCCTGCAAAATACTCTCTTCATGTACTGCGCGAAAACACATTCATCCACAGTAAGCCGCAAGATAGAGCATAGGCCTCTTCCTCTCTCTCTCCTATGGTCGTTAGCGCGCAACACGTCTTTCTCACCATCACTAACCACCATTACTAGGTAATTCACTCTACTCTCTCTCTCTCTCTGTGTGTTTCTCTCTCTCCCTGTGACCCTTCTGGTCGTGAAATGCAAAGCTGAAGTGGATAAACTTTGATTTTGTATTTGTAATGAGTGCAGAAGAAGGTCGCCCTTCTTTAGATTCATATGCCAATTAGATTAAATATGGGTTTCAACATGGATTAGGGTTTCTTTACTAGTCAGAATCTATTGCTCTTTTATTGTATTTTTGTAGTTTTGGCCTATTATGTTCTTCTTCCTTTGCTGGTAGGTCTCATAGATCTCAACATTTTTCACCTTTCTCCAAAATCTATATAAGAAAGTTTCAATCTAGACTTACCCTACTTTAATTGTATGCAGTGCAGATGCAAAAATGAGAAGAAATAGGTCACATTTGAGAAAAATAAAAATTTCATTTGGTAATTGGATTCACAATATGGGTATGTTTCTTAAAGTTTGTTGAAGGCAAACCCTTCAGATGTAAAATCAAGTTGATATGCATATAAATTACTTCTCATGAGTGCAATGTAATTACTAATAATTTATTTCTCAAGAGTGCAATTTACATTTCTCTTTTTTTGTTGATAATGAGTTTTCGAATTATATGTCTAGTCCATTATTATATCTTTGAGGCGAAATTTATTCTTAGTATTGATCCCGATATGATCATCTTACTACATCTGATAGAAGATGTCTAAACATATGCAGTAATGCAACTTGATTTATGTTTGAGAGAATAGGTCATAACCAATATGCTTTTAAGCTATTTAATGTAGTTCTTTGGGTTGTGTGTTAGACATGAATTGTTGATGGACTAGTTTTTCCTCACTTGCTAACTCATGTTAATTGAATGTTTACCTTGTTTGTATAGAAATATTCATGGCTGTCTTCCCGAGCGCTCTCATATGAAGAAGAATTAGAAGGTAATTTTATATTGTTATCTTAAATCTTTAAGGTTGAAACCATATTACTCTGTTTCATATTGAAAAGTTATTCTAGTTACTGAAGCTATTATGTCCTCCTTGTTTTATTTATATACCTGCCACTACCTTTCAATATATATGTAGATATGCAGGTATCTACACTGTTTTGTAATAATAAACTTGGATTATTATCTTCATGGCATAATACTTATATTTACTTATTAAACCATTTTGTTGATATCTTTTATGCATAACATTGATACTCGTCTTTTATCAAGCCAAAACATGTAAATGATCATATGTCAAAACTGTTAGGGTAAGTTATTTGATGCATTCTTCGTTCGTATCAATTCTCTTATGATAGTAGATATTTTTTAACTATATTATGTTCAAATTGTTGGTGTAAGTAGTTTGATTGCAGGTAGGGGTGTTCATGGTTCGGTTTAGATCGTTTTTTCCTAAAAAGAAACCAAACCAAGTAAGTCGGTTTTTCAAATATTAGAACCAAACCAAACCAATTAAGTCAGTTTTTTCTCGATTCGGTTTATGTCGGTTTTTCGGTTATTTGTCGGTTTTTTCCTAAATATAAGACATACACTACCAAACATATATTCCGGCGACCACATTTTCAATGTGACACCATCAAATCAATTTCTCTTTGAGAAATCTATTATTTACTAAAATATATTGATGATAATTGAATCAAATAGTGATGAATAATTTAAAGACTCAATTAAATTTATTTTTTTTATACATGAAATGGATTCTTACACTTAACAAAAGAAAACTACCAATCAAACTAGAATATAAAGGTAAAGAATTGTACTAAAAGTGCAAACGATTAACATTCACCATAAAAATTTTGAAACTTTGTATAAAAATATACATATATATATATAGGTGTAATAATAAATTTGAAATAGCTACCTATAGTCGATTTAGTTCGGTTATTTTCTGATTAAAACCAAAACCAAACCAAATTTGATCGATTTTTAAAATTCAAAACCAAAACCAAACCAAACAAAAAAGTATCGATTTTTTTGGTCGGATTGATTTGGTTTTCGGTTTGGTTCGATTTTTCGGATTTTTATGAACACCCCTAATCGCAGGTTACTAACTTTGCTTTACATCAAATTTCATTTACTGACATTCATTTTATTCACTTCTAGCTAGTTCAATTCCAAAGTTATGTGCTTTTCTTTTATTCTGCAAACAAAAAAAAAGAAGTAAAGATTTTGTGAGTGTAGGTGATATCATGGGATGATTATTTTATACGTTTTTCACTTCTAGCTGCTGAACAGTCCAAATTCTATATATTTGGGCACTAGTCTTTTGTCAACCGATTATTATCCTTCTGTACAAATTTATAATTGTTAGGAATGGATGACTGGAGTAATATGCCATAGGTTTAATAAAAGTTGCTTCTTCTCTGCTAAGGTATTTGAATCCTAGTATTTATAAAAGCTGAAATATACTTCACTGTGTTTACTTTGTAAATTAATATATCAAAATTATTAAAAGAAGAAAAAGAAAGTATATCCTTATACATAATGAAAATGTCGAGCAGTCTTCTAATGTTATAAATATTGATGTTTTGATTGGAACAAAGTCTACTGGTTAGTATTTGTAATATGCCACTAAGGAAAATGAATCCCGAAAAGAGGTGGTGTGTACTGCATTGAAGAGTGGAATCATATAAATTTCTTTCTGAAAGTTAAAGATGTAGTGTAGTTACTTGCTCAACCTTTTTAATTAAAGTTAGTTCAAAGTACATAATAGTAGGGCTTTAAACTCATAAATTGACTTTTCAACTCTAATTTAAAAATGTATTTTAATTTTCTACTCCTACCTCTTTCATGTGGTCTATTAATGCCTAGAGGAAAAAAAAATTAAAGCTTGTCTTCATGAAACTAAGAAGGTTTAAATTTCACACTGTAATATATTCACGCGGAATAAAACACTCGATGCTGCCGCTTTTTGATGTTTCAATGAAGTGATTTTAAGTGGATCCAAAATATTTTATATGTTTACTTTAATTGTGTGGAGCATTATAAGGGTGAACTTATGTATCTACTAAATGAAAATGTTTAGTGGCTTCTTTCTATATTCTTGAAAACTTTTGCAATGAATTTGCTGAAGGAGTCTTGTTGAAGTGGGCATGAGTATGGATCCAACATTGACATGCTTTGGTAGGCTAGTCAATAAAGTTTTTGGGGCATTGGAATACTGCCTTAAGTATATATTGAATTGGATTTAAGAGATAATAAATTTGATGAACTGAACGTGGGCCTACCAAATTTGATAATTCGTTCTCGAGACATAATGAACTAGATTTAACAAATTCATCTTTATGTGTTTCAAGTATACCTTTGCGTGCTATGGAGCTTGTGATTTACGAAACAAGTGGTCAGGAAAGCAAGCAGGGTGACCAACCTGGTGAAGAAAGACTGGATTAAATTACTGATTCAAGTTGTGTACTATGTATTTTATGATGTCGAATCTCTAAAGTTAAGGATTTTGTCATTTTTGTGTGGGGATGTAATGAAGTATTATTTTTTTAGAATGAGTAAAAGTAGTGTGTTTATTTTATTATTTCAGGCCATAGTTAATACCGTTAAACTTTTACTGGCAATAAATTAATATCAAAAAGGCGTTAGAAAAAGAAATCACCATTTGCAGTAAGTTGGTCTTTACCGGCAATAGCAATTGCCCCTAAATAATAAACTACGATACTTGTTATCCACTTTTAGTGGCCACTTCAATTGCCGGCGAATAATTGCCGTTAATTGGCCGCCCTTTTAGAGGCCATAGTCTGGGTCTTTACCAGCTTTCATATTTATTGCCGCTAAAGCCTTTAGCGACGTTGGAAGCGGCGGCAAATAAACAATTGGTAATAGTTTTTGCTGCAATTGTTATTGCCGCTGGAGGCATATATTTTGCCACTAAAAGCTTTTTTTTGTTGTAGGATCCTAACAAATATTGACATGAAAAAGTAACATAACCTTAAACACTACAAAAAACACCTTAATACGACACTTCCCTTACCAAAAAAAGAAACGACATTGAGTTTAAAACCCTTTTATAAGTTTAAGGATTTAACACTTGAAAGCAAAAGTAGTAGAGTAGTCTAAAGAGTCAAGTCATGCATGCCTAAGAAACATTGCATGTGCTTATTTAGAAAACAATATAATAGGGAAATACTACAACAAGCTAAAGGTCGACCGATTCACTCTGCGTAGATTGACTGAACGTCAGAAAATCTTCCACTGACAAGTGATCGCAGTCTTTCACAAGATTTTTCGTAGGTTACTACTCAAGCTAGAGCAAAAGTAGTAATATCGGAACCTCCACTGTGAAGATGATGATGATTTGGCTGGTGGTTTGGTTGAAGGCGTAAGGCTAATATGCGTGGCCCTCCATTTGGGAATCCAAGCACAGAATTGTAGTCTCCTTCTTGTTCAACCAATCCATATGGATCCTCTTGTCTCGCATCCTGCACGATTTAAAAGTAATCGTTAATATCTCGAAACTTACTGATCCGATTAATTTGGTATCATGCTAAGTAGGTCTACTAAAAAAGTAAAGCGCTTCCTGTAGAAAATTATGCTTAGTTCCTAGTAGTTGATGATCATAAATCTTGCATTTTTCTTATTTTTACTTTTTCTTTTCCTTTTGAAACGGTTTAATAACTATGTTCAAGTATTGAAACTTAAAGCCTTGTTGCTACACTTTCTACTTTGTTTTTTAAACTTTATTTATATTTTCGCTTCCTGAATAACTAGCTTTATTCCTATTTGCTTTTCATATGTTAATTGGCACTTAATTTGTAAAGGAAGATTTTGACCATGCTAGGGGCGCTCAAATCGAACCTGAAAACCACACCAAATCGAAAAGTCAAACGAAATAAATTAAAAATTCGATTAGGTTTGGTTTGACTTGACTTGCTATTAAGTAAAATACCCGAACCAAACCGACATAAATATATAATTTATATATTTTTTTAAGACTTTATATTGAATTTTCTGTAAAAAATATTGAAATATTAGGGATTCTCTCATGTATTAACCTTGAAAGTGTACGTTAACGAAAATTATTATTAGACGACTAGGAAAATAACTATCATGTATTACTAAATAATTCTCCCATTAGAATATTTAGTAGATCATATGTTTGTCAATTTTTTCAATATGTATTAAACATATATTCACTTATCAAAACTTTATATAATAAAGTAAGATTGGAGTAATTTTCATGTAACAAAAAAATGAAAATCCGACAAAACCAAACCAATCCAAACCGATATAGTTGGTTTGATTTGGTTTGGTTTGGTTTTCATAAAAACGGAACCAACCCTTGACCATTCAAAACATACTCAACATGATTTTGCTTCTAATTAATAATATGTCTGTTTGATTTCGTTTCCGGAAAGAAATGCAGTATGGGCTGTGATCACACGCTGGACACAAATTCGGTTAAATGCTTCTATCTAGCACTAAAATTAAGCCCCAACCAAATGCTTTTGCTTCTAACTATACAATATCAAGAAATTTGGGGAAAAGTTTTGAGGATGATTGGAGAAATAAATTTAATTTCTATGCAAAAACATAAATAAACAGGAATTAATAAGTTTAACGACTTACAAATGCAAGCAAGAGACTTCTATGTATTTCTTCCACATTCCTGACCTGCAAATCAACCAAAATATAAGAATTTACCCTCAAGTAATTGAAGGAAGAACTCCTACTGGAAACAAGCTCAATGTATAGAAGGTGAGAACCAAATATATTGTTTTACCTTCTTCTTGAATGTTTCAATCTGATTGCCAATCACCTTATACTGTTCTTTCACAAATGAAACTAAGTTAGGCACTGCTTATACAGAGATACATAGAGAAATTTAAATGACCAACTTTGGAAGACAAGCAAATCAAATGAAAAGGTAGTCAAGAAATTCCTTTTCCGGTTCGGCCGTTTTTTTCGGTTTCCCTTAATCAGAGGTCTCGAATTCGAGTCTCGGTAATGGAAAAATCCTTGGTAGGGAGCGCTTTCCCCTTTATGGGCGCGAATCCGGATATGATCGGCTCCAATGGAAAAAAAAGTTGAAGATAGAAAGAAAGAATTGTCATTAAGCATACACCAGCTACTTAACAAGTTAAATTGAAGAAGAAAAAAGAGAAAAACAAGAAAATAGAGATATTATGACCTATTAAGCTGAATTGTCATATTATCTAGAGCAACTCTGATCTGACAATAATTAAATAATTATAGCAAAGCTTCCCTCTCTAGTTTTAAGATAAGACATCAATTACCTAGTACCCCTTTTGCATTTTAATGATCTTAAGGTAAAACAAAGTAAAATGTAAGTGATTGAAGCTTCAACTATATTCATATTATATATACCTAGGCTATTATTTTTTCCTGTGTGTCTTTGGACTATTAAGTACCTGTTTGGCCATAGATTTTATTAATATATATTTGGGTTTTTTCCGGCAAATACATATTTGGCCATAGATTTTATCTATATATTAGCAAATTATCAAAACCCAAACCCCGAATGCCCAAAACATTACTATTACATTTTAATTTAAAAGATTACCTCAAACTTTTGTATTTTTTAAAAGAGCCTACCATTTCTTACTTTGTAACAATAATGTTCCGTCTTCTCAGTCATGTGATAGTATATTATGTAGTTCATTATAAAAAAAATAATTTTGTACCAAATTTATTTATGTTCAAGACAATGATTTGCGATAATATAATGAATGTTATTGATAAAGGTACTGTTGAGTATTTGTGATAATTTTTAGAACTCGAGGGTATAAGTCATGTTTCATATTTTTCCGAAATAAAAAGTGAACAACAACAACAACAACAACAACCCAGTAAAATCTCACCGGTAGGGTCTGGGGGTAGAGTGTACGCAGACCTTACGCCTACCCCATAGGAGATAGAAAGGCTGTTTTCGGGAGACACTCGGCTCTGAGACAAAAAGTGAAATATGTTTTGAATACTTTCCAAACACAATTTCATCTTCAAACCAAACTTCACCCAAATCATATTTTTCAAAACATATTTGGAAATTCAGGCAAAAAAGGAAACTATGATTGATTCAATTTAGAATCTTTAGTTGATAATTAAAGGCAAAAAAACCCTTGATTGGAATTAACCTTTCTTTCACGAATAAGCTTCAGAGAATTGTCCACATTTTCATTGAGCTCTTCCAACTGCTCATAGTTCAGATCATTTAGGCTTTCTCCCATCCTCTGCCTGTCCATCCATTTAATTTAATATCAGTCAAACTTAAAGAAAGAGACCAAAAAAAAAAAGATTTTTATTTTCATTTTTTAATCAATAAAAAGCTATTAAATAGATTTCTATTAAAGATCTACAACTCCTAGGTTGGTATCTACTACCTGATCTCTCTTCGGAGATTCCTATTAACATCCTTTAGCTTCCTCAACTGCTCTTGCATTTTCTGCACAATATTAACAAAGTAATAAATCTGAAAACACCTCTAAATATATAAAACATTTAATTACGCAAAAAAAAAAATGTATTTTCTCTAAGAGATCTTGTGTTATAAGATTGTCACCCATTATTAAAAAAAATTTAGGTCGAGGACACGTTCAAAATATTTTTTAATTATCTCTAAGAATTTAATCTTTTAGATGAGATACGTTACGCGATTTAAGAAAAAAGAGGAAAAATCTAGAGAATTTAGAAGGGAAAAAGAAGACCTCATAGTGGGAGTTCCAAAGATCAACTCCAACAGTCTTTTGGTACAGATCGAACAACTGCTTGGTCCTAAAATATAGAAACAACCTCAAAATAATTAAAAAGAAATATACTACAAATTTGAAAATAACCAGAAAATTAAGCAGCTTTTGGATACGTACGTGATAGAAGGGCTAATAAATTCATGAAGTTTGCCTGTACTTGAAATCATAATAATAGAAACTTTGGCATCACAAAGAACAGTGAGTTCATTAGCTTTCTTGAAAAGTCCATTTCTTCTCTTAGAATAAGTTACTTGCCTGTTTGTTTGATTCTCTATTCTCTTGATCTGGATCTTCCCACGAGCCATAGTTTTTTTCTTTTTGTTCAAAGTTTGAGATCTTAAGAATTACCCAAACCCTAAAAGCTGTGGTTATCTTTTTATCTGTAAATTTTTTCTTTTTTCTTGTGGGGTTGGGGATAAGATACTGTAGGAGGAGGAGGAGGAGATGAGAGGAAAGAGTCTAAGAAAAATGAGGTTACTAAAAATGGAAAGGGTTGCCAGAACCGTGAAAGGTTTTGCAGAATTTGATAAAAGTAATTTAAGAATCAATCAAGTCACTTGTTGTTGTCCCACCTTCACAACTCAGTTATCAGTCACTTGTCACCACCAGCATTTGTTGTTTGCTTGGATGGGTTTCTTTGAGTTGGTTTAGAATTAAAACTTTTACCAAGCAAAGAAAAATACTACCACAACAACAACAACGACCCAGTGAGATCTCATGAGTAGCTAGAGTCCTTTACCACGATGAGGTACACAGATTGTTTCCGATAGACCATTGGCTCAAGAATACGAAAAGAGACAATATATCAGTATCATCAACAAAAAATCATAAAATTAATAACATCACAAGAAGCAATAAATAAATGGAAAGCAGAAATAATAACCAGTAAATAAGGCCCGGCACTATGTAACAAAAACACAACATTGACCACTAGCAGTCCAAGACTAAATCCTATCGGCCTAGCCTCACACTGGTAGACTAAATACGCTCAACTACCTCCGAACCTACAACCTTATATAATGCTCGCCTTCCACAGCTTTCTATTGAGTGCCATGTTCTCGGAGATCTGAAACCTCGTCATATCCCGCCTGATCACCTATCCCAATATATTTTTGATAAATTCAAGATTTTTACATGTCTTTCATAAGAAAAAAGTGATAAATAACCGCCTTTCATAACCACTTTGCATAGCACAAATTAGAAAAAGGGTATTGTTCTGGACTTTTTTGCATACAGGAGTTTCGAACGCCAGTATATTATGTTAGAGTTTCACATTTAAACATTTTGAACTCCAAAACAGTATCCTGATGTTCGAAAAAAGCATACACGATGAAGTGTGCCTCTGCCACTATCAAATGATGAAGATGAAGGCAGAATAATCTTTGTAACTAAAAATTAGCTAAGTTTAATTACATTTAAAACGGTGGTCGAACTTTAAAAAGAGGACCAAAAAATGGTCAGCCCGCGTATATAATAGAGATATTTCCATTCTTCAAAACCATTCAAACAAATACACGATAGATGAGATAAACAGTGCCACCTACATAATTAAAGATAATCACGGGTAATTAATAATTATTTCACACCTAATAAGTGAAATTAATAGCGTGTAAAATACAATAGATAACTTGTTAATTACAATAAGCTAAGATATACTGATAATGCGTTTCTATGATATCGCTGCGTAAGTTAAATCTGTTGGCTAGCTGTGTTATAGTATCGGGTTCAACTGAACTCAGTACTTTGGATACGAAATATAAGTTTAGTGTAATAATTCAGCAAAATTGCTACATACAGTGGCCAGTGGGTCTGAACCCATAACTTTAAAAATATAATAGGTTTATTAATACTAAGAATTGTAAAATGTTGAACCCATAAAATTAAAATCCTTGATCCGACTCTGCTTACGTGAAACCTTGTACTTACACAACGGAACTAAGGTCATGTCATTCATCTTGGTTACGTTACTTGGACTCAACTTTTACAAATTTTTGCTGTTAAAAATTTGACTGTCACAGCAAATCTGCACAAGATTCTCTATAGTATTAGTAGCAGAAGGTTTTTTGCATGAATGGAACGCAAAGGACCATCGTGTTAAACGAGTGATTGCGGTCTCTTCTTTTATGTATTGTTGTACGTACCAACACAGCTATGGCATATGCTCTCATTTTAGGGAACCCCTTAAAATTCCCTACTACCACTACTTTATTGATTATAATGTAAAAACTACTTTTATGCGAATATTTATGGTTTCAACTATTGTATATTGTGTGATCCTCAAGCTTCAATGTATGGAATATTATGTAGACTTTTAACTTCTTATTATTTATAACAATAACAAATGTAAAATAATTCATACACTATCAATTTATATTTAGCTTGTTGTTATATATAGTGGAACTAGTCATCTACAAAATTAAGGAAGACAACCTTCTCCTATAACTGGTTAAATTATATTAATAGTACTGTAAATATTTCTTGAACCGAGGGTCTATCGCTAAAAGATAGGAGGGAAAAAAATGCTAAGTAGGAATTGATCCCTGTTTCTTTGAGTAACTAATTAAATATTGAACAAAGTGTATCATTCAACTTTTATGGAATATGGGTTCCAATACATAATACTGAATCAATTAGAAAAATTACGTACATAAAATACCTAATTTGGCAGAAGGACTATGAGTTCACGTGGCCTGTAATGTGGGCTATAGATCCGCCCCGGTTATTATTGTATTACTGTAAATTACTTACATTATTAGTATAAAATAAATTATAATTTTCACATTCTTTTTTTGTTGTGTAATTAGTGAAAATATTGTCTTAATGGTATTCAACCCACCACAAAGATGTAAAAACATGAAGAAACTTGGCAGCAAATGACCTCGAATAATTGGGCTATGAGAGACTTTTTTAAGTAGGGAGAAATTTAAAAATAGCTAGATTTACAAGTGGTCATTCAAAAATAGTCACAGTTTCAAAAGTAATCGAAATTTAACCACTTTTAAAGTAAAGATAAATATGAACGAAAACACTGTTCAAAATCCGAAAAAATATTCAGCATAATATATTAGAACTCCAGTATATTTATACTGGAACTCCAGTATATTTATACTGGAACTCCAACATAATATACTGGAGTTCCAGTATAATATACCGGTCCAACATAATATGCTGGAAGTTCATACAAAGGTGCTCCAATCTCCAATATATTATGCTGGAATTTTTCCCGTGTTGGAGTTCTTACATAATATGCTGGAAGTTCATACACATGTGCATCGATCTCTAGTATATTATGCTGGAATTTTCCGTGTTGCAGCAAAATAGAGGCTATTTTTCAGTAACTTTGCTAACATTGACTATTTTTGAATGATCAGTCCGAAAATGAACTACCTCGTGCTATTTTTACTTTTAATTATTGCAAAAGAAAAAGTCCACGGATAGAGCTAGGCGAAGAGGCGATACTTGTAATTAGGTGAGAGAGAGAGAGGGGCATGGCCCGTATGTAATATGCTCGCTCCTACTTTACGTTCAGTTCCTATTTGTAATAACGCTTCTAGTGTTCTTTCAATAAATGCATCTGTTTAGCAAAAAAAAAATGTATAATTTAATCCATGCACGGGGCATTTGTTATATGAAAAGGGTTAAGGGTAAATGACCTCGACAACTACTACTAAACATATCTATTCTAATGACAAAATGGACATTTAATAAAACTGGTCTCACAATATAATTAGGCAAAATATATAAGTTATCCCCTATTAACAAATTTATGTTACATATATTTTGCAGACAAAAATCACTTTACACACTCAACTCTTTTAGAGTGGGCCTAAAACACACCGCTTTTTACTACTGGCGCGCGGCTAAGTGTGTACATATTTTGGGTTTAAAACATTATTTAAACGTCACATGTCCAGCCTTTTTATTTTTTAAATTTATTAAAGTCATTTCTTTATCTTTGCATTTCTAATTATTATATCTAAAAATAATTTGGTGCCTCTTCCACACCCTACCACCCCAATTTTAGCTTCTGCGTCTTCTTGTATGTTGTTTCCACCTGCTGAACTAGAGATGGGTTGGGAGGGGGCTACTTTTATATATCTTTAAAAATTGGTCAACAAAAAAGTGGTGTATCTTTGGCACACTTTGAAAATATTAAGTGTGTAAGATGATTTTTGTGCGTAACATAAATTTGGTCCATAGTTCAAGGGTTAATTTATGTATTTTGCCATAAAATTACCTATGAAAGCATGGCAATGACGATTAGATAACTAAAAGGGACAGAACACGAACCAACGGTTTAACAATAATCCCTAAAAAGTTATACTACTAAAGCCTAGAACTGTGTCTACTACAAGGAATTTGGAAATATTAACGTTGTTCATTCTCACAAGTCTTTTCAGGTAGCCATGAAAAGACCAGTCTCATATTCTTTTGCAACCTATTTTGGTATTAGATTCATTTGTTTTAGGAGATTTTGCCTGAACCCATGTGGTCTCTATTGACTATTGGATCATTGTTCCTTTTTTTTTTTTTCTTCTGAATTTGGTACATATCTCGTCGTTACAATTTTTTTTATTAAATCATGAAATTGCTTACTATCATAACTCATAAGATTGTTAAATAAGTTATCAAAAGGTCAAAAAGAAAAAGAAAAGTTCTAAGCCAATTTCATACCACCGTTACTTCCCTAACATAATGCAGGTTTCTATTAAGTTTGAGTAATTTCTGCGCATTAACATCTTAATTTTTTTTATACTATTAGGCCAACTAAAATATAATTATATGTAAATAAATATTTAATTTTATATTTTTATTTTTATTATGACGACTGATTCGTTCGGTACATTTCCAACCACTTTGATCGGAAGTTTAAAAATATTTGGTCGTCTGACCTTTTTGAACCTTCCGACTACTTTGATCGAAAATCACCGATGGGTTCAGTCGGAAATTATTTTCCAATCAACTGTTTTTCAGCCGATCAATTTTTGTCCGAAAGTAATCGGAAATTCGTTTCCGACCGTTTTGGCAATTCGAATTATGCCATTATCCAGTAGTGAAAAGTGAGTTTAGTAATAAAAAAAAAATAGACAAATTACTTGTACAACAAATAATATTATTGACAATACATATAATAAATTTTATATTATAAATGTATATAAATTTAAAGACATGAGTTTATGTTTTTATCCTCTGGCTAATGCTAGGCCTTGTGTTTTGTTGAATCGAAGAGGGACAACTGCATTGAGCAATGAGTTATGTTTTGGCCACCCGTCCCGATGCATGTAGCCCTAGGAAAAACTAATTACTTTGTATAAATAGAAGCGGACCTTGAATTTTTACGAGCGCGGCCCTTCCATAAAGTAATTGTTTCAAGTGAGTCTTATTTTTTATTACACATAATAGATTATATATAAATTTAAAAAAAATTATAAAAAGTGATAACATTAGATTTCTTTCTATAAAATCTAATATAGAGAGGAAGGATTTGCAACTGATATGATTTCTGTCAAGAAAATTATATTTAAAATAAATATCGAATATTTCGTAAGAAACATGTGATATATAGGATGAAATAATTTGATAAGAATGTTGATAATGAAATCTCAACATCTCTAGAAGAGTCTTTTAAAGTTGATTACTTTTTATATATAGTAGACAAGGTTATTTTTTCACTTCAAAATAGATTTGAACAATTTGAAACACATGAATATTTTTAGTTTTATATTTAGCAGTAAAAAATGAGATCTTTCAGTGATGGAAATTTAATTTGAAAAAATATTACCTTAATCTTGAATGCTCCTTAAAGCATAATAATCAATCCGATATTGAAGATTTAGATTTATTTTTTGAATTAAAAGTGTTAAGAAAAATCGTACAATTAGACGATAACAGTTTAATTGACATACTCAATCAAATAAAATGATTTGATTCTTTTCCAAATGTGTACATTGCTTATAGAATAATGTGAAAGGTTGTTATTGTTGCTTCAGCGGAAAGTTTTTCAAAATTAAAATTAATAAAATCTTACCTAAGATCAACAATTTCTCAAGAAAGGTTAAATGGATTGGTTGTAGTGTCAATTGAAAAAGAGTTATTAGGAGAACTTGATTATAAGAGAATTATTAATAACTTTGCATCTTAAAAAAACTAAAAATAGAATTCATATTAAAAAAAATTCTAGAAAAAAATTAAGGTCTCTCGTAAAGTTTGGCTTTAGGCCACAAAATTCGTTGGACTGCCCCTGCTTTTTACTAATTTGTGTTAACGAGAGAACAAAAATTGACTAACCATTCAAAACTTGTACTCCTTCCTGCCAAGTTTACTTGTCTACGATACTAAAAATAAATGACCACTTTAAATACAGAGTTTTTCCAATTTATTTTTTAACATATATTTAATAGGGGTGATATAGTAAAACTATCATGTTATTTATTATTTTTTAAGGGTATGCCAAATCAATAGTAGACAAGTAAATTTGGATGGAAGGATTAACATATAATGTTGGATCATAATTCATAACTATTAGGGACTTTTTTTCGTATATATACATGACTTTAAACTTATTACCCAATTTTGTCTAAGTTTTCATATTTACAGGAAGTAGCAAATGTTTTTTCACAAAATATATACAAATTCGGTCAAAAGCTATAATTTATCTACAACTTAAAATACACATTTTTGTACAGAATTCGATCAAAAACTACAATTCACATATAATTTATGTACAAGTTATATACAATTATGTAAGTTCAAGATATTTTGTATATCATTTCTACACTCGACATACAAAATATATACAATTTGTTTATGTCTCCTTTTTCGAGTTTCAAACTGATATTTTAACCAAAACCACCTCAAATCTTCCCCAAATTGTCTCAAAACTGAGATATAAACTTCAACGAATATTTCAATCATTCGCAACAACACCCAATCCAAACACAAAATAATTTCGTAAAATTTGACTTTTGAATTCAAACTTCAAAACTTTTTAATGGTTGTCAATGGAGATTTTAAAGGATTAACATAGTTTCCAATTCAATCTAGTCGCTTCTAATTAATACTATTTTGTTTATTGGTTCAAAAAAGCTAAAAGAACGATAACTAAAATGATGATGATTCTCATCAGAGTTAATTTCTTTCTTATTTACTTTCTCGTTTTCATAGGATATGAAGCAAGAATTTTGTTAAGTACTAATCTTCTTTCTTTTTTTCACTTTACATTAGTATCATTTGTTGGTTAATCCACATGAAGATATTAATATAAAAATATTGATAGAGAGAGAGAGAGAGTGAAGAGGGAATTCCCAACTCGATTCCTAATATAATGGGATACTCATTAATATTAATTTGTATATAAATGATAAAATTATATATCAATTTGTAATTAAGTTAAAACATAGACAGTGAGGGTAAATAAGTTTCTAATGAAATACATATAGATAGAAATCCCTAACTATTATTATGCTCGTTTTATGTGATTTTTCCATTTGCCAATCTAGCTCGTTTACCAGTCCTGCTTTTGGCATAAAATAGCAAATGATAGGAGGCAAAATTTTGAATTGATTTAAATGTGATTTAAAACAATCTTCTATTTATTTATATATAATAGGAGAGGCAAAGAAAAGTTATGATGACAAGTCTCATAACATTAAATTGACACATTTAAATTTTTTGGAGAATTCTCCAATTTTGTTGGAGCTTCAAATTTACTTTAAAAAAAATATAAAGACACGGTTTTTTTTTATAGAATTTTTTAAATTTTCAAACAATAAAATCACCAATTTTTTAAATTTTCAAACAATAGAAACCACCAATAAAAAACTACCAACTATTCCCACTTCCTCCATTCTCCCACCTCACGTAAAGTTTTTAAATTTTAAAAGCAACAGTAGAAAAAAACTTCAAAGACCAAATTACTTAGCACAATCATAAGAAAATAGAAACCGATAAGTTAGAGAATAAAACTGAAACAATACCCACATTATGGACTATTCATCCGTACTCACTTCCTCACAAAAAATAATTCTCCTCCTATTTTGCTTAATCACGGTCTTTGTTCAATGTGTGGCCTTGAAATTTCTGTAATTTGGCATTTCCTGCTCAAGGTATTCATAGTGCTTCTACATTCGTGCTCTCTCGAGTTCAATTTTGAAGTAAAATTTTTAATTGCTAAAAGTTCGGCGGCGACAACATTGTTAAACCATGGTTATGGATCCAAAATAATCGGTTCACAATTTCATCCAGAAAAGGTGCTTTTTTTATATTCTAAAAGTGCATGTTCTGCATTTCAGTTTTAATTAATTTACTTCTAAGTAAGTTTGTTTGTTTTGTAGTTTTGCAGTATTTTTCAGAAGGAGGGTCTTCTAATAAAAAGTCACTTGATAATTTTAAGATAATATATGTTAGACTATATGATAAAAATAAATTTGAATTGAAAGATAAATTTTTGATCTATAAATAAGGATTTTGAATTGGATTGAAATATAAAAATATTTTTTTTTTGAATTAAATGATGTCTTCTTAAAAAACAATGACAATAATAAAAACATTATTTAAACAAAAGTTTTCAATTAGTACACACAACATTTTTAATATGCAATAAGGTTTTCGAATTTGGACTAAAAATATATAAAAAGTTATTTTGAATGGAAAGACAAACAATTTTACGAACGTAATGGTCTTCTAAAACTATGAATGTAGTATTACGATAACTCATAAGTAAAATGTTAAAGAATCTTATAAGCAATTAACTAAACTTTAGTTGATTTCTACAACAATAATATAATATCATTTTACTTGATGCGTGAACGTGTAACTATACAAGTTGTTGTTGCAATTGATGTAACTCTATACCAATTTGAAACATCTAACGAAAATTTTACGATTTTTTCCTACTAATGATAAAATATAAAATTTAATTATATTGATTTGATATATATGTACAGGAGTAATATATATATATATAAAATATCAATGTTTATAATTCACATATCTAATTGAAAGGTATAACATTTCATAAAATAACTAAATAAGTAAGACTTATAAATCGAGTTACTGAATTAAAAATTTATCAGAAAATATGTTGACTAAAAAGTGATCATCACAATAATAATTCTTACTCTATTTAAGTCAAAATACCTTCTAATCCAATCGAAGATAATTTTCATATTATTCTTTTTTAATTATTAAAAGACATGACAAATTATTTTTCTCATGTGGGACTATGCTATATATACAGCTGTTTACAAAAGAATAAGTTTATGATCTTCATGACGAGTTACAAGTAGGAAGAAATTGAAAATTTTAATGATAATGATTACGATGACAACGATGAACAAATAACAAATGAAGTTAGAAACATAGAAAATCAAGCATTTTTTGATTCATATAATTATAATGTATTCTTATTCATGTTGAATCATGTTATATTTCTAGATTGAGTGGAGCACAAACTATATAATATTTCACCCGTCTCAATTTATGCGGCATTCTTTTCCCTTTTAGTCAGTCTCAAAAAGAATGTCACATTTCTTTACTTAGAAATAATTTATCCGTCTTTACCCTTAATGAATTGATTTAAAGGCTCACAGATATTTATGATTTATTTTAGACCACAAGTTTTAAAAGGGACTTTTGCATCTATACCCGGTTTTGGGGTCACAATTGAACCTATACCAACTTTGCAAAAAAGTTGCAAGCGTACCCATTTTATGATCAACTTCAAACTTATCGGGTCTAAAGTTAAAAAAAATGCCTGAAGCGAAAAAATTGCAATTCAGTTGTACTTAATGCCAAATAGGTCTGAAGTGTAACCAATGGTTTCATGCACTTAAGGCTAATAAGTCTGAAGTGAAAAATTGCACTTTAGATGCACTTAGGTCAATAAGTCTGAAGTGAAAAATTGCACTTCAAATGCACTTAAGGCCAAAAAGTCTGAAGTGCAACAAACATTTTCATTCACTTAAGGCCAATAAGTCTGAAGTGAAAAATTGCACTTCAAATGCACTTAAGGCCAAAAAGTCTGAAGTGCAACAAACATTTTCATTCACTTAAGGCCAATAAGTCTGAAGTGAAAATTTGCACTTCAATACACTTAAGGCCAAATAGGTTTGAAGTGTAACCAATAGTTCATGCACTTAAGGCCAATAAGTCTGAAGAGAAAAATTGCACTTCAGATGCACTTAAGGCCAAAAGGTTTGAAATGCAACAAATTTTTGCTACACTTAAGGCCAATAAGTTTGAAGTGAAAAATTGCACTTCAGATGCACTTAATGCCAAAAAGTCTGAAGTGCAACAAACGTTTTCATTCATTTAAGGCCAATAAGTCTGAAGTGAAAATTTGCACCTCAATACACTTAAGGCCAATAAGTTTGAAGTGAAAAATTGCACTTCAGATGCACTTAATGCCAAAAAGTCTGAAGTGCAACAAACGTTTTCATTCATTTAAGGCCAATAAGTCTGAAGTGAAAACTGCCCATAAAAAAGTTGTTATTCGAATTATAACAATCCAATATACGATTTAATACGTAAATCTACTTGAATAATAAATCTAATAAACCCATTTTGCAATTCAGAAATAAAAGAAGAAGAAACCCAAAGCAATAGTAAAAAATAAAGCGTCATAACAACTCACCATTGTAAAACATCATAAACTACATTAAAATATATTCACAACCACCATATAAGATCATTGTCACCCGGAGGAGGAGGAGGAGATGGTGGTATGAAGTTGTTTAAAACGTGGGTACAAGTTAAAAAAAATAAAAAGTGAGTATAGATTAAATGAGAGCGACCAAATAGAACGCTCAGTACAATTTTTACGTTTTAAAAGTCTTTCTTTATTTTTCACTTAATCAAATACTGCCACATAAATCCAAAAGAATGGAGTGTGATATTTTAGTATAATTCAAGAGTTATTCGATGATTATATGATTTGTTTAATTTTAGTTACGTATATTTTATTATAAAGGTATTTACATTGAGATAAGACGATAATTATAATTTTGTTAAAATATATTCAAGTAAATCATATCCTGAATGTTTGATATGATTAATATTCTTTAATATTGTTTGCGCATCGTGCGAGTGGTAATACTAGTATTATGAATAATAAAGAATGATGATAGTTATAAAGCGGTTGAACAGTATCTTCATTTCTACTAGTAGAAAAAAAATAGTTAAATTAACTTACTCCACTATGCTATTTCGAGGTATATTATCTCCTTTTCTTTTTTTTTGAAGAAATATTTTCCTTAGCTAATTTAAAATTTTCCTTCTCTTCAAAGATCGGCAATTTATTTGCACAATGCTCTTCTCACCTTTGTGTGTTTATTAAGTGCTCTAGTAAATTAGTGAAGAGATCTAGTTGATTCTAAGTCTGAATTTAAAATCTTATTTGGATACCTCAACTGAATAAAGAGAATTTAATAATACATATTCATCAGTTGTTTAGTCAACAATATGAGAAATTGACAGCTCGGCAGCTCTATATATTTGCCTAACATAAGATTAAATTAAAGAGTATAATTTATTTATTGACGGCATGACTAGTGGCAGATCCAGCGACATGGCCAGTGACTTACCTAGTAATGAAATGGCCACTTGTGTGCATTTGAAATGAAGAATTGACCCAAATAGTCGCTTACTTGATCTCTTAAATTAAAATTAGCCGATGAATATATAATATACATATAATTCGTGTATAACATATGTATAACTGTGTAAATAATATATAATCTATATATACCGACTAGAAAAAAGTAATTATCGAATCTTACCGATTATTTGTGTAACACTCCCTTGAAATATATATAACGAAGGCGAGGTACTGGCATTTTTTATTTTGTACCTGTGGATCTCGAGTGTATTTTAACCCGTTGAGTTACGATATGTAACACATTTTTACCTAATAATTTGATGTACTATTTCGGGTCTAACTTCTTATACTATTAAGTTAATAAATGAGTCATAATCCAACCGGCCGGCCTTTTAAATCAGGATGGTTTTGACGGATAACTAAAAATTAAAACTGGTTGGGTTGCTATTGTTAGAGAATATTTGATTTGAACTACTGAAAGTATATGGTTCCCTTCCTTGAAATAATTAAGGAATGTAGGAAATGATAATTATAATCAACTAAAGTACTAAACCATTTAAAGCGTACGTATTATAAACCGTCCCAATCCAACCATGTTACATGTTTATGCTGCATGCCTCTTTTCCAACTGCTATGATATTAACGATGGGAGAAACTTCACCTGTCATCTTCATAATTTTTTTATATTTGCCAATGGTAACACCGTTTTAATCTTCCCATGTCTGTTGAAGATCACAAATGTGTACGACGTATTATTTATAACGTTACTGGGTAGAATCGGGGGCAATGTCTATCCCGAATCTTCGATGAGAGAACGAAGGGGGAGCACGGGCTCGGTTTTTGCAGCCAAGGTCAAAGATACTTCGTATCAAGACCCAAGAAGGGTGAACGGTATATCCGACATTGGGCATGGGAAAGCGACGCGCCCGGGCCGAGTGTAAGTTCTAGACCCTGGAAGAAACGCTGAATGATTATGCATGACGGATTGAGGGTCGTGCCTCAACTGGATATCACTGCACGAATCTCGCTCGATGTAGATTGTGGATCAACGATTATCGGGAAAAGAAGATTTTTACCCTTTTTAGACTTTTACTAGGGCTGATACCCCCCTATTATACAAAGGAGAAGTTTTCCTTTAGTCTGACACATTGTAACACGCCATTCAAGGCAATACAAATTTATTTTTATCTTCTAACTATTGTTAAGAACTTTGCTCACTTATAATGTTCTTCATTCACGATTAGGATCGAACTGAGGGCCCAATCGAGGACGATGTCGTTGTTCAATCTAAGATAAAGCTTAATCATAACATTGCGGCAGGTTTGATCGCTTATTTTGCCTTTAATTCATGTATCTGCTATTCTTAATTATTCGTATTGAATTAAGTCACACATCCTTAAAACCACGTATAAATTTAATAAAAGAGTGGCGCCCACTGTGGGGCTAAGGATAATAATGATGATTTGACACAAATCCCGTAACACACCCTATTTTAAGCATGTTCTTTGATGAATTAATTTCATGTCAGCCTAAAAATGTCAAACTCTCAATCTGCTCACTTGAATGTTGACGTTGAGTCTGGCCCTCATGGCGAAAATAATAATTTGGTGCCCAGCTGCGATGTGCCTCCTGCCGATCCCAACAGTGTCTCAGCTGCTGACCCACTCGATACTAACTCGCAGGTGGCCATCAATGTTAATTTGCTAGTTGATCCTGAAAATAGTGTTCGCGGGGGACCCTGACCAACAACTCGAGAAGCGCCCGAAAGAGAAGGTGATGGGGGGGGGGGGGGGGGGTGGGGGGGGGGGGGGGGGGTTGAGCCTACGGCTGATTTTCGAAATGTTGCAGGTTCAACAAGCGGCAATAACACAACTACAGAATTAAAGCCACCCCCCAATAGGGTCGAGCCCGGACAATCCTGGGAAAGCATCCGGAGAGACGAACAAATTATCGAGAGACCGGGCGAAGCCGAGCTCGGGGCAAATCCTAAGGTAAAGAAAATGCTCGAAGCATTGATGAAACGGGTGGAGTCAAGTGAGAAAAAGATTGAGGCTAACGACAAGAAGGTGAAAACATATGACTCCAAGGTCGATAAGATCCCGGGAGCACCCCCGATACTAAAGGGCCCGATTCCAAAATATTTATTCAAAAGCCCTTTCCTCCGAGCGCGACACCAAAGTTGATCCCAAAGTATGCCCGACATCCCCAAATATAATGGGACCACAGATCCAGTCACATGCGCAATAAAGGGAAACTGTTTGGAAGATGATGAGATCGAGTCGGTGTTGCTAAAGAAGTATGGGGGGACTTTGTCGAAGGGAGCAATGACATGTTATCACAACTTGCCCCAAAATTCCATTGACTTGTTTGCTATGATTATAGATACTTTCATAAAGGCCCATGCCGGGGCCATCAAAGTCGAGACCAGAAAGTCAGATCTCTTCAAGTTGAAACAAAGGGATAACGAGATGTTTAGGGAATTCGCGTCAAGGTTCCAGATAGAACAGATGGACCTACCACAAGTTGTAAATGATTGGGCTGTTCTGGCATTCACGCAGGGTCTCAACCCCCGACGTTCATTGACCTCTCGACAACTAAAATAAAATTTAGTGGAGCACCCGGTAGTAACCTGGGGCGACGTCAATAACAGGTACCAGTAGAATATCAAGATCAAGGAAGCACCGAGATTATCTGAGTATAACTTCACCGTGGATGCTGCCAGCATCGTTTCAGCCATAGGATGCATCAAAGAGACCAAGTGGCCCCGACCGTTACAGTCCGACCCTACCTAGAAAGATCCTAATTTGATGTGTAAGTATCACGACACTCATGGTTACAGAACCGAAGATTGCCGACAGTTGAGAGAAGAAGTTGCTCGATTATTCAACAATGGGCACCTCCGAGAATTCCTAAGCAAGCAAGCCAAAAACCACTTCAAGAATAGGAACTCTAGCAAACAGGTCGAATAAGAGGTACCACAACACGTGATCAATATGAGCATCAGAAGGGTCGACCAATAATGAAATACACTAAAGTATCTATGACAAGGGAAAAACTCACTCGGGACTATATTCCGGAGGGAGACATTTTGTTCGGCGATGAAGTTTCTGAGGGCATCATACAACCTTACAATGATGCACTCGTAATATCCGTACTTATCAATAATTCTCGAGTTAAATGTGTGTTGATTGATTCAGCTAGCTCGGCCAACATCATCAGATCAAGGGTCGTAGAGCAATTGGGGTTACAAGACCAAAATAATAACGGCAGCCCTGGTATTGAACGGATTTAACATGGCGTGTGAGACCACAAAAGGAGAGATAACATTGCTAGTAAACATCGCCAGGACAATCCAAAAAATGAAGTTCTACGTGATCGAAGGGAACATGAGGTACAACGCTTTATTCGGAAGACTGTGGGTTCACAACATGAGTGTTGTACCCTCGACCTTGTACCAGGCGTTGAAATTACCCACATTGGGTGAGTCAAAACGTTCTACGGAGAACAATCGGCCACAAGAGAGGTGTTTGTCGTCGACGAGGTGATCCCAGTGCCTGCAGTTTCGACGCCAAGGAACACGGGACTGACCTAAAAGGAAGGTATCAAATAGCAACCATTGATACCGGCCTCGGCCAAACCGGAGAAACAGGAAGAACAGGGAGCAGACGAGGAAGACGATTATTGCATCCCGAGATCATTCATAGCTCCTGATGACACCGACACCACCAAATCAACGGTTGAAGAGTTATAACAAGTCATATTAATCGAACATCTACCGGATTTAAAGGTATACCTGGGCATGGGATTAACCCCGAGCTTATGGAAAAACTTAATGATTTTCTTAAAGCTAACGCCACTTGTTTTGCTTGGTCCCATCTTGATATGTCAGGGATCCCACCGGAGGTAACCATTCACAAGCTGAGTTTGTACCCGAAGATCCATCCGGTTAAGCAGAAGAGGAGACCACAGTCCGAGATCAAACATACATTCATCAAGGATGAGGTATCCAAACTTCTAAAATTAGGGTCCATCCGGGAAGTACCGGATTGGCTAGCTAACGTAGTGGTAGTACCTAAAAAGGGAAATAAACTAAGGATGTGTGTGGATTATAAAGACCTAAACAAAGTGTGCCTTAAGAATTCTTTCCCTTTTTCTAACATCGATCTAATGATCGACACGATAGTCGAGCACGAGATACTCTGTTTTCTCGATAACTACTCCTAGTACAACCAAATTTGGATGGACCTGGATGATCAAGAAAAGACTTCTTTCATAACCAAATTCGGCACCTATCTCTATAACGTAATGTCATTTGGATTAAAGAACGTTGTTGCTACCTACCAACACCTAGTAAACCGGATGTTTGAAGAACAATAGGATCAATGGAAGTTTACATTGACGTTATGTTGGTCAATTCCCTACGAGTAGAGGACCATTTGAAACAGTTGTGGGAAACCTTCGACATACTAAGGAAATACAACATGAAGCTAAATCCGGAGAAATGCGCATTTGGGGTCGGTTCGGGCAAATTCCTCGTGTTCATGGTATCCAATCAGGGTATAAAGATCAACCCCGACAAAATAAAGGCCATAGAATACATCACTGTAGTAGACAACGTCAAGGTAGTTCAAAGGCTGACCAGGCGTATAGCCGCATTGGGATTCTCGAGGTCCTCGGACAAGAGCCATCGATTTTTCTCACTATTGGAGAGAAAGAATAACTTTTCCTGGACTCCAGAATGACAACAAGATTTGGAAGGACTCAAATGGTACCTATCGATCCCCCCTCTCCTGCACACTCCGAAGGCAGGTGAACAGTTGTACCTCTACTTGGTGGTGTCCGAGGTGGCGGCAGGTGGTGTCTTAGTTTGGTAGGAAGAAGGTACACAATTTCCTATTACTATGTCAGTAGGACTCTATGAGATGCCGAATCGAGGTATACTCACTTGGAAAAGCACTCGCTTTGCTAAGCGCTTCTAGGAAGCTAATGTCGCACTTTCAATGCCACCCTATATGTGTCGTAACCTCTCACCCGCTGAGGAATATCATGTTCAATCCCGATCTCTCAGGCCAGTTTTCCAATTGGGCCATAGAGATTAGTGGGTACGACATCAAGTGTCGGCCCCGAACTGCCATAAAATATCAGATTTTGGCAGACTTCATAATCGACTTTACGCCATCCTTAATACCTGAGGTCAAAAAGGAATTACGACACACCTCGGGGACCAATTCGGGAAACTAGGCCCCAAAAAGGACCATATCGAGTTGTCTGAATAACCGACAAAGGTTCATATAAACTCGAAACGTGAAACGGTGTAAAACTACCAAACAGCTGGAACATGGCACACTTAAAGCGGTACTACTGCTAAGGTACGTACTTAATTCCTTTTTAATTTTGTTACATAACGGACTAACATATGTAGGTATTTGATACGCTCAAATTACACTTTTAAAATAGTGTAAAGCGGTCGAAGTCAAATATAATAAC